>JAODUP010000230.1:605000-647500 GCA_025642065.1 Paralvinella palmiformis
GTGTGTGTGTGTGTGTGCGTGCGTGTACATGTTTGTTTGTATAGCCTACCAAAAATATATTTTACAAACTGAAGAAATTCGTGTTGCGTATATTAAATACAAACATTACCTGTTAAAGACTTCCTATAAAGTAACATAATTGCTTATCAACTATACACAGTATATATATATAAAAGGTCAATAAATGGTATATATATATATATATATATATATATACCATTTATTGACCTTTTTGAATGGTTAACGGAATCTAGTAACACGATAACACGCATGCACACACACACACGCACGCACGCACGCACATTTATCATAAATAAAGGTTTCTATCAAGGTTGCCTCTGTCAGTAACTAGCCGTGTCGTCATTAATTAAGCTAGGTATTTCTAATTAGTATTATAAATAAAGTAATCCAGGAATCCTTTAATAATCTAACACCTGGATTAATTATCGCGAAATAATAGTCAGTTTTTATAACATTATCGTAGCCATTGTGGGTCTATATGTTAACTATCGGTATTCTAACAATGATAACATCTTGATAGTTAATTGACCTGATCTTGTCTTGTTTAGACTCGTTGAAGTAATAAACTTAACGGGATATCGTATTTTATGACAATAAAACATGCTCACATCGGATCAATATTTGTCAGCTCCTTATACTAACCATAACTCTTGGTGTCAATATACGTGTGTGTGTGTGTGTGTGTGTGTGCATTAGTATATATATATATATATATATATATATTGTATATACTACACAAGCCATTTCAATTTGAAAGACACGCCAAATAACACTCAAACATGTTCGCCATTGCTTGACCTTTTTCATCACGCCGACGTTAATTGTTCAAACACATCAGCTTTGAATGTAAGCGATTTGTTTACATTCTGGATCTGTGAAACATGAGAATTATGCCTGAGGGACTGCTGGACTAGGGAATTATACCGATCATCCGACGGAGAGTGCTAATAGTCGGATTCGAATCCGCGACTTTTATGTCTGCAACAGCGCAATACCGACTGTGCTGCAGAAGACCTAGCAACGAATAACCCGTGATACCTCACCCGATCTTTCCGAATTAACACACACACGCACACACACACGCACACACACACGCACGCACACACAACGCACACACACACTGGCTGGGTGTTGCTATAAGACAGAGCGTGTTCGTCCTTGGCCCATAACCACTACACACACACACACACACACACACACACACCTGTACTAGAGGACAACATGGTGCATTAATTTTGTGATCCTTTCATCTGACTTCGGTTCATACTAACAGTCTTCAAATATATATCACTCACACTACTCGATGGTGGATTTGTCAAGTTATACACCAGATGTTCAAGGTCTACTTTGGTTTAGTCGTTTACTTAAATATGGCAATTGAAAAAAAACTAGCATGGACTAAAAACAGGTTTAAATTATCGATATAACGCGTTAAACGAACGAATATCATAAGTGTAACAGGACTTTAAAACGTTTGACTGGAACCAGTTCTTTCAAATGTTAGTTCCTAGGAACTAGGACTGTGGCTGAAGGTTGGTTTCGTACTCGGAGTATATAATGTTAGCTAACTAGGAAAAGGACTACTAGGACAATAATATATCTAACCAGGACTCCTCCTATTTGACTAACTAGGATTGTGCAATAGCTAACTAGGACTCTAATTTGACTAACTAGGATTGTGCAATATCTAACCAGGGGTCTAATTTGACTAACTAGGATTGTGCAATATCTAACCAGGGCTATGCCATTCTTGTCTAGAATTGTCACTTGTGTGACAAATACTCTTTTTGTTCTTCCCGCCATTATTAATTAAGACACCTGACATACCTAAATTATGCCTGATAATTAGTACAAAGCGT
This sequence comes from Paralvinella palmiformis, assembly GCA_025642065.1. Taxonomy (NCBI): domain Eukaryota; kingdom Metazoa; phylum Annelida; class Polychaeta; order Terebellida; family Alvinellidae; genus Paralvinella; species Paralvinella palmiformis. The sequence goes on from JAODUP010000230.1 coordinate 606,881, forward strand.
CAAGTTAATTATCACCCATACAATATATAGATTGTTATAGCAGATGTCATGACATCTGTGTGTTCATCTTTAAGGATACAACATACACCTACTCCGAACATTATCAAAGCGCACAGATGCCATCTGACCTTGAAGTAAACACGGCTAATACAGGTGAGTGGCTAGTTTATTGGAATTAAGTCGCAGCTGAGTGGTTAATGTTTCGGACTAGAAAGTGAGAGGTTATTTGTTTGAATACCGCTCACCACCTGTTAAATTGAGCAGCTGTTCTTGTGTACTACTCGGCATTGAATCGAGTTCCATTTTGGATAATTGGGAAACTTTAAACTTTCCAAGGATATTGACAATAAGAGAACTCGTCTTGATAATAGAAGTGCTAACTCCCACGATGTTTATATAACGACGATGACGACGACGGCGATAAAAAATAATAATAATAATAATAATAATAATGTATATGTTTAATCAATCGCCTTTAATAGTAAGAGCTATTCAAGAATGATTTGTAATGGAATAATAAAATAAGAGAGAATGTATATCTAAGCGTTTAAAATGTTATTATTATTATTATTATTATTATTATTATTATTAGTAGAATATTATTATGTTGGGAATTCTCGATTCAATTTACAAACCGTTAGTCTTTAATCAATTTACTAACAACTAATTATTGCCTATATCATTGACGGAGACTTCATCATCCTTTGTTTAATAAAGATAGCGACTGTTTAAACGGAGTTAAAGCTTAGTCGGTTGAGAAATTATTTCTATAAGTGAACAAGTCCAATTAGACCCCGGGCACTTCGGGTGTTTCTAGACAAGGTCGTCCGTCCCCGATACAGGTACAGACACAGATAATGTTTATCACTGTGTAATGTAGTAATCGGATTTCCCCCCCCATTTCTTTATGTAGCACACGTATGTATTACTAGCCGAATCGTAAACCAGATGCGAGACAATAATTATTATGTTACAAATATTAAACAGTTGACAGTTGACATAAGTTGGCTTGATACTTTTACAACCAATCGTGAGTCTAAGTGTCCATCAGAATCAAATGCTCTTCTTTATTAGTCTTGAGTCTATAAAAGAGCACAAAGTGTTGATGATTGAAATGATGATAATCATCACTTGTCATAGTAGATGTGTCGAAAAGTAACTCTTTATAATCATACTCAACGGCGAGGGCACGCTGTTAGTACAGCTGATAGCATACGGCACTACACACTTCCAGGTCAGGGTTCGAAACCCGACGGTTACCGATATCGTTGGAGTGTGTTTTAGGTCGTAGCTCGGCGGCCATTCGGTCAATATTTGACCAGTATCATGGTAATAAGAAAATATCCATAAATATACTGCTAATTCTTGAATATTTGACTATTTGTGTATGGAGGTTCGGCAAATGATGTCGTTGTATATTGAGGTTGTCATGTCGTTGTATATTGAGGTTGTCATGTCGTTGTATATTGAGGTTGTCCTGTCGTTGTATATTGAGGTTGTCATGTCGTTGTATATTGAGGTTGTCATGTCGTTGTATATTGAGGTTGTCCTGTCGTTGTATATTGAGGTTGTCATGTCGTTGTATATTGAGGTTGTCCTGTCGTTGTATATTGAGGTTGTCATGTCGTTGTATATTGAGGTTGTCATGTCGTTGTATATTGAGGTTGTCATGTCGTTGTATATTGAGGTTGTCATGTCGTTGTATATTGAGGTTGTCATGTCGTTGTATATTGAGGTTGTCATGTCGTTGTATATTGAGGTTGTCATGTCGTTGTATATTGAGGTTGTCATGTCGTTGTATATTGAGGTTGTCATGTCGTTGTATATTGAGGTTGTCATGTCGTTGTATATTGAGGTTGTCTGTTATCTTGTTTTGATTAGTGTCTATACTGTATGCCTAAATGTGAAGGCTACTGCTTTGATACATGTATAAATTAAAAAGTTACTGCCTTGATACATGGATAGGCATAAACACACACACACACACACACACACACACACACACACACACACACACACACACACACACACACACACACACACACACACACACACACACACACACACACACACACACACACACAAAACAAACATTACAAATCCGTGAATTACAAATAATCGAAGTACGAATATAAAATAATGACAATGTTTTTGTTTTTTTACTACAGATGAGTATAGTTGTAATAAATAAACTGACAATAAATCACGTGACCTATTACTCTCAGTGTAAATATGGCTTATATTATAGAATTACTTGTCCTAAATATATTGGATTATCCTGGTAATTGTAGACAGACAGACAGACAGACAGACAGACAGACAGAGACAGACAGACAGACAGACAGACAGACAGACAGACAGACAGACAGACAGACAGAGACAGACGGACGGACAGAGACAGACAGACGGACGGACGGACGGACAGACAGACAGACAGACAGACAGACAGCCATACAATTAAACTAATAGACACTAACACACAAATAAATACCTACATTGCTATTTAGAGATGACACGCGATAAAATACTTTATTGATTATTTTTTAAATTTTCTGTTGCCGTTTGATATTTATTGATTAGGATATTTCACCTTTAAATATCAGCGATGGATATTTAACTTTTGTTGATATCAATAACTGAGTGCGAGTCCTTACGTGTACTAGGAACCTTAGATGATGAATATATTTCTAGGTGTCGAGAACATCTGGTTGACGTGCAATCCTATGTTTAATATTGGAATAGAGGGGGGCACTGTTTTTTTTATATCAGCCAATATCTGTGCCAACAATAATATATCGCTAGATATGTTAGTAACTATTAATAATTAGATACTAGCCATAACAATACAACGAATGTAAACAGTATTGATGTATACAATTTTTGGGGGGGTATTCTTTGCGTAGATTCAAAGACCGAGCAAACACTAATTATAACTAACGAAGTCAGCCAAATGTTCAGATCAAAGTTCTCTTGTTTCATTATAACAAAGCCTTGGATAGAGTTAGTTACAATAACAGGAAACGACTTTGCCGCATTGAAGTCTCGTCCGATAACTTGACGGGAGTCATTAATCAAACAAGAATGGTATAATTTAGGTTTAGGTTGACCTTCATTAACCCGACGGGTATTTGTAGACATTTAATCTAAGATAATGATAGCCACCCCGACTCACCCCATACACGTGTGTATCAATGTAAAATAAACACGTCCAAATGTAGGTACACGTTTAGGTAATATACATACACCCTTACACGCACACTCACAGTCATCCACATACATACACACGCACACACACACACACACAATGTGGAGAAGCGGGTTAACAAACACGAACGTATTGCTATCAGGTAAATTGACTGCTCTTTAACTCGGACACTTCGAGTCATCAGGTCAATCGCTCGTAGTTTGTCACCTTAGAGCGTCTTCTCTTCAAACAAACAAACAAACAAACAAACAAACAAACAAACAAACAAACAAACAAACAAACAAAAACAACTATTGCCATTGTTCAACCCTCAGTGTGGTTTGTTCAAGTTGACCAAGTCGCTTGACGAGACTAACTCATACAATAAGCGGATCCAGTCTCTAGTATGGGCTAGTTTCGACCGGATTGTTGACTAAGAGCAGTTTCGGAGAGTATGACCTTACAAAGACTGACCGTCGTTTTTTATCTCGAGTACGACTTACTTCAGTCGTAAATCAGTAGCCGTCCTTATCTGATAAGGTGGTGTAGGAATCCCCCCCCCGCACCCCAGTCCCTACCTCACCTAACCAACCACCCGACCCAGCCACTGACCAATCCAATATTCTAGAAATCAGTCACTCCATATAACTGATAAGGTCTTTACATTGGTGATAAGAGCACGGCCCAGTTGGCCCATTATCAGTCACATATAGTGGTGTGTTGAGGTTGTAGGATAATGGCTCGACTCGTTAAGGCTGCCATCGCGTATGTTAAGGCTGCCAGGTTCTCAAAGGGCTCACCTTTGGTCACACTGTATTGACAACTTGGCCACCTAACTACTGCTCTCTCTCTCTCTCTCTCTCTCTCTCTCTCTCCTCTGTCATTTCTGATAAAGGGCTAATCTACCTTGGTTTTACAGGTACGACGGTGGTTTATACAGAATTCTTCTGTATCTGCGAAGTCAGAATTGGATGCATTCGACATCAAAGACGATTCATCATTAGGTTAGTGATCTGTCGAAATCAACGATGAGTGATTATTTAAAATGTTAGATGACCACATGTTAACTGGACTAAATATCAGTCGTTCAATGGATTATCGGATACATTCATTCATCGTAGTCATGGAAACGTGCTGGCTAATACATCGGTGTAGGAACAACAACAACAACAACAACAACAACAACAACAGCAGCAACAACCACGAAGGTTAACAAGTACCAATAAGTAGATAATCTCGACCAATTATGGGACATCATCAATACATTGTTTGTTGACAAATTGCGCATGACTCAACTTTCTAGAATTGACTGATTTGTTCTTTGTTGTGTTCGTGCTAAGTGACTCACTTCCGTAGGATGGACTGCACATTCTTGGCAATGTTCGTTATTTATAGTCGCATCACTCGACTGTGCAGACTAGGATTCATATTTGTTGAATGGTTCATTCGTTAACCTCTGATTGAGTTATGTGGTTTAAATTAATGATAAGGTGATATATCGACCTCGAGGCAACTGAGCTATGTCCATCCGCCATCCGTGTTTAGAGCTTATCCGGATGTCGGTACGACATGGCACGGTTTTCTGGATCTAGGCGTCACGCGATCGTACCTCATCCTGAACACCATTGACGCATTTCAGAAGCTGACCATGGAACAGTTAATGTACCTAATTTTGTAAGCATATCATTTGGGTAAGATTGATAGGACTCGGGCGCTCTCTCCCTACACACACTTGACAACGGGTACAAGGTTATTTCAAGTCATCTTTTATAGACATCATTTTAATAGCATAAATAATTTCATACATCATAATTTTGTGTTTCTATTGAGCTTTATGTGTAATAGGATAACGAAGGAGAGATATTTAATAAGGAGTAACGTCCTTGAACCCGATCAAGCGACGGGTGTGACAGATAGGCATAAATTGGTTCAGTTTTGTACATTAAAGTCTCCTCCCATTTTAAACATAATTTTTACACTTGGATTCTTCTAAACACCCTTTCACTCAAATATAATTATCGTCTCTATAAGGAATTTAATTTGGGATTTATACAACGTAGTATAATTGCTATCTAGTATTTACCATATATTAAAGGAGTATCACACAGCGTAGAATAACAAAGATGAAGTTGTTCCTACATATCCCGATGACAGCTAATAGTCATATAATTTAGTAGAATATCCCGATGACACTTTTGTCAGCTAATAGTCATATAATTTAGTAGAATATCCCGATGACACTTTGGTCAGCTAATAGTCATATAATTTAGTAGAATATCCCGATGACAGCTAATAGTCATATAATTTAGTAGAATATCCCGATGACAGCTAATAGTCATATAATTTAGTAGAATATCCCGATGACAGCTAATAGTCATATAATTTAGTAGAATATCCCGATGACAGCTAATAGTCATATAATTTAGTAGAATATCCCGATGACAGCTAATAGTCATATAATTTAGTAGAATATCCCGATGACAGCTAATAGTCATATAATTTAGTAGAATATCCCGATGACAGCTAATAGTCATATAATTTAGTAGAATATCCCGATGACAGCTAATAGTCATATAATTTAGTAGAATATCCCGATGACAGCTAATAGTCATATCATTTAGTAGAATATCCCGATGACAGCTAATAGTCATATAATTTAGTAGAATATCCCGATGACAGCTAATAGTCATATCATTTAGTAGAATATCCCGATGACAGCTAATAGTCATATAATTTAGTAGAATATCCCGATGACAGCTAATAGTCATATAATTTAGTAGAATATCCCGATGACAGCTAATAGTCATATAATTTAGTAGAATATCCCGATGACAGCTAATAGTCATATAATTTAGTAGAATATCCCGATGACAGCTAATAGTCATATAATTTAGTAGAATATCCCGATGACAGCTAATAGTCATATAATTTAGTAGAATATCCCGATGACAGCTAATAGTCATATAATTTAGTAGAATATCCCGATGACACTTTGTCAGCTAATAGTCATATAATTTAGTAGAATATCCCGATGACACTTTTGTCAGCTAATAGTCATATAATTTAGTAGAATATCCCGATGACAGCTAATAGTCATATAATTTAGTAGAATATCCCGATGACACTTTGGTCAGCTAATAGTCATATAATTTAGTAGAATATCCCGATGACACTTTTGTCAGCTAATAGTCATATAATTTAGTAGAATATCCCGATGACACTTTTGTCAGCTAATAGTCATATAATTTAGTAGAATATCCCGATGACACTTTGTCAGCTAATAGTCATATAATTTAGTAGAATATCCCGATGACAGCTAATAGTCATATAATTTAGTAGAATATCCCGATGACAGCTAATAGTCATATAATTTAGTAGAATATCCCGATGACAGCTAATAGTCATATAATTTAGTAGAATATCCCGATGACAGCTAATAGTCATATAATTTAGTAGAATATCCCGATGTATTCAGCTAATAGTCATATAATTTAGTAGAATATCCCGATGATTTTGTCAGCTAATAGTCATATAATTTAGTAGAATATCCCGATGACAGCTAATAGTCATATAATTTAGTAGAATACGTGACTTTGTGTTTACTAATGCTATTTTGTAGATTCTCCATTAGACATGTTTAGCTATACTATTAATTTGTGTTGATTATCGTACCTTTGTGCTAATGTTAATTTGTGTTGATTGACACTAATGTTTTTATGTACCTATAGTGTTTTTACTTTACTCTATGATGTTTATTACTATACTCTATGATTTATTACTTTACTCTATGTGTAATTTACTATATTTTAGTATATTTATATCCCTAAGTTGTTTATTTTCTTTACTCTATGTGTTTATTACTTTACTCATATGTGATCTTGATTACTTTACTCTATGTGTTTGAGTACCTTACTCGATATGTTTGATTCAATGTGTTTTATGTACATTTAGTGCTATGTGTTTTTACTGTTACTTTATGATGTTTGTTATTTCAATGTTAATTTTGTGTTGATTGAGTGTCAATGTTTGTTGTTTGACCATTAGTGTTTATTACTTTACTCTATGTGTTTATTACTTTACTCTATGTGTTTATTACTTTACTCTATGTGTTTATTACTTTACTCTATAGTGTTTATTACTTTACTCTATGTGTTTATTACTTTACTCTATGTGTTTATTACTTTACTCTATGTGTTTATTACTTTACTCTATATGTTTGTTACTTCCCTTTAAGTGTTTATTACTTTACTCTATGTGTTTATTACTTTACTCTATGTGTTTATTACTTTACTCTATATGTTTGTTACTTCCCTTTAAGTGTTTATTACTTTACTCTATGTGTTTATTACTTTACTCTATGTGTTTATTACTTTACTCTATGTGTTTATTACTTTACTCTATATGTTTATTACTTTACTCTATGTGTTTATTACTTTACTCTATGTGTTTATTACTTTACTCTATGTGTTTATTACTTTACTCTATGTGTTTATTACTTTACTCTATATGTTTGTTACTTCCCTTTAAGTGTTTATTACTTTACTCTATGTGTTTATTACTTTACTCTATGTGTTTATTACTTTACTCTATGTGTTTATTACTTTACTCTATGTGTTTGTTACTTTACTCTATGTGTTTGTTACTTCCCTGTAAGTGTTTCTTGTATCAGTGTTAGTGTATGTTCCACAAATTGTTACTTCGCTGTAAATGTATCGTTGACTTTCCAGAAAATTAAAAGTTCTAAGATTCTATTCCCCCCCAAAAAAAACAATGTTTATATATCTGTTTGATTGTCAATATACATCATGAATCGTTCAGAGAATTTACAATTATATTGGTATATTCCCGTGTACATCACTATTATATGGGAATTATGTTCCATTTTGGTAAACTAATAAATTCAATTCAGAAGATTCATCACTTGTTCTATGCATATTTCAATTCTCACACACACATGCACCCGATCATGCACCAATACAAGTAAACTATATTGGATGTGAAGATAAGACAAAAAGCCGTTTGACTATCGCGGTGACCTCTTTTGGGGGTCAGAAGTAAGCACTAATACTACTTCAGGTAAAAATCACGTGACATCAACCACCTACGCCCGATTAGTGTAAACAGAAATAAGTGTTAATAAAGACCCACCTCGATCCGCCCCCGCCATTTATATGAATACACGGAGACACCACTTAGTAAATGATATTAACTGATAATTGAAGGTATGCCATAAACAAGTTGGATTATTGAAATCTATAAATACATCTATTTTTCTATAGATATATTTGTCAATAGTAAGGTGATATATGCAGTATGTTTTTGTGTTGTTGTTGTTGTTATTGGAATATAATACTGATTAACCTAGAACACCTTTTGGGCGGATAAGACACAATTGAAATGCTTATTATTAATATTTTTTGTTTTTGTTTTGTAATTTTTAGTTTGTCGTTTATTTAAGGTTATTGACTAATTGGGACCAGATTTGACCAAAACACAAATAGATCTTTTGCTTCATTTTTGATTGATTGTTTTCAGACGTGGACAGGATGTGTCATGAACATTCTTTTTATTGGGGGGGGGATGTTTCTAAGTGTATCCCATATTGTTGAACATTAAAAAAAAAGGGGTTCGACCGACTGTGGCATAAAATGTTAAAGAAAAATCTATTTTCGGCCACAATTACCGTAATATAAAGTTTGAGATTTTGTCTTAGAAAGTCTAGAATTTTAGTTTCTATAAATTGTATGGTCCATGATCCGTCGTCTAGTTGGTAGTGCGTTGGACCACAGATCATTACCACTTCAATTCGAATCTCCACGTGGGCATATAAGAAGGATGTCTCATCTTTGACATCGCTTCATTACTTTAGAGGTCGCTCGGCTCATTTAGCCTACCATATGCACAAAAGTGGCCGTAAAACATCAATCATCATCATCATCATCATACAGTGATGCTTGTGCCATTGTAACTATCAAAGAACAGCATCTTTTACATCCCTATTGTTACACTATAGATACCAGAGTAAAGTAATTCTATTAACGTTTCTTTGACGCTTAAAATACATGAATAATAATAATTTTAAAGGCTGACTTCAAGTCTTTAAAAATCAGAAATCTAAATGGTATTTAGAGAGAACAGAAATAGCCATCTTCACTTTAGGGTTAAAATCTTCCTCTCCAATGGCCAATGTTCTACGATTTGAGATATTAATTGCTTAGTTTCACAATTACATATTGTCACGGCAACCTTATCTTTGGCCCTTGTGAATCACTTGTACTGAGACCGGTCGATCACATTATAATACTGTAATGACAGGAAAATTGGTAACATAACAGATCTAAACTTATAGATGGGATTTGTTGGTTGAGATGCTGCACGGATATAAACAGAGACAATTTGTCAGAGTCTTATTACTGTATAATATATTAAATCATTTGATTTGATTAACCACGATATACAGATTAAGCGCTATTTATATATCACTTCTTCTGTTCCGTTAGATGGCGGCGTTTATACAAATCGGGATCGCAAGATTCAGATTACCAACATTGTCCCACATACACGCTACCGAAATGAGGACCCCTCTCGTTAAACGCTATCTATACCTAAAGTCTTTCGTCCATGTTAATTACCGCTAGATAATGTTTAAAAATGTTCACGAGCGACAAAACAAGTTTTGAAATATTTAGCCTCAATAGTGGCTCTATGATGTAGAGCATTCACGGTCCAGTGACTATCACCACTCGGCAGTCTAAAGTAAATGACCTTAGGATGAATATTAGTGAGAAAAAATACACCAAGGAAATGTGTTTGTGGGGAAAGTTCACACAATGATTCGTCGTCGTATATCAGACATAGATAGGGCAACTCAAGTACACATTCCAGACCGTACGATATCATCGTATCTCAACTGAAATGTTCATATTGATAACATAGTTTCAAAGGCCAAAAAAGGAGTGTATATCATCAAACGAACTGTCATCAAACAAGCTGACTTGATTATAATTGATTTGTCTGTCATATCTGGTTAGTATTAGATGAACTATGCCCGTTGAACTTGTCGCACTCATCCCCCAGTTAATTAACTGATAATATTCAAACAGTACAAGGATGGTGTTTAATAACCTTTAATCGTATTATTAATACGATGGTCTTCTCTGATTGGTCAATAGTTCGAGATCACGTGATCGATTTAAATATTTAGACATTGTTTGTTTTAATCACGTGTAACAGATGTCACGTGATGAGCAGAAATTATATAAACCGATTTTCTATTATCCGAACCGTCAAAAAGATAATCATACAAAGCGTATCCAGAAATTATGCAGGTCCTAGTCGGAAAACAGGATGTTTATATCCTGAAACATCAACCGACAATTACATATCTTAATTATTGATGGCTATTGGACCTGTTGTCTGTTATTTTCTGTCGATTGTAGTAACATACAATGGTTTTATTCTGTGTTTCTGTGCTGGTCTCTCTCTCTCTCTCTCTCTCTCTCTCTCTTCTCTCTCTCTCTTCTCTCTCTCTCTCTCTCTCTCTCTCTCTCTCTATATATATATATATATATATCAATATGTGATTATTGTATTTCTGATCAATGGTTCGGGGCCAGTTATCATGGAGTAAGTTCGCGAATAATATAATGAAGGTCATTGATAAATGGTTCTCAGTTGATATATGTTAATAATCAACGATCAATTTAGTATTAATGTTAACTAACGTCACAGTCGGGATAAGTCGTTGTCACAGTGTTGATGTTGTCATCAATAAATGATATCAATCTTAAAACTCTTTACGTTATACATCTGGAATGAATTGTCATTGTTTGTTGAAATAATAATAATAATAATAATAATAATAATAATAACAACAACAAAAATCACCACCACCACAATCACAATAAACATCAGGCATTACCAATAACATTAACAGGTGTTGCAACAGCGGTAACACCAGTAACATCAAGAACAGCAGCAGCAGCTGCCGTAGCAGCTCGATGAGCCTTATGTCCAGCTGGGGACGAAGAGGATAAGTGAAGTGATATTCCAGATAATATATTACTCACTTTGTGACAGAAAGATAATTTTTTGTTTTTAATTTATCATGGTGATCGTCCATTCAATCATAATGTTCGATTTGTTACAAATTGTTTTGTCATAACGTAGTCATTTCAAAGAAACATTGTATCTTGTACAAAAGATGATTGTTGTTTTAAACTTGGTTAATCTAGACTTTTTTATCCAGGATCATCAGCAACAACAGAAAAATCTATTCATTGCTAAACACCCTGACTTGTGGAATTTCTCTGATTTGAATCTATTAAGTAATGGCTAATTGTTTACATAATGTGATTGATTACGAACCTATTTTTAGCAGTCAGAACCTATTTTCCCGTACGAATGCAAGATGAATCGACATTATTCGACATCCGTAAATCTTGAGGGTAATAATTAACGTTCTTATTTCTCGGCGAACATTCTGCGCCTCTTTGAGCTAACTGACCTTTCCCAACTGACGCTCGCCATCTAGCGAGAGCCAGAACAATTACGAGTGGGGGATAGGTAACTATACATTTAGCAGACAACACTCGTAACATCAGAATATACCCTTTTTAACGATTTTCACAAGCAAAAACAAGGTTATGATTCAGAAAGAACTGATACATGTTTAGTTAAACAAAATAACAGACCGACACATGTAAGTTGTTTACTAATAAATCACCCTCAAGCGACGTGTTTAAACAATGACTGAAGGTGATGAAAAACTCGATCGTTCTGTTCCAATTTTGAAAAGATACCCATCACACACACACACACACACACACACATATATATATATATATATATATATATATATATATACACACACACTCAAACACACGTACACACACACACGCACACGCACACACACATTTACATATGCTTCTATATAGAGGTAGTGTACACGACACACCGTTATCATGTGTTCAACTGAAACTATTATGTTGGTTGGCGGGCCGAGAGCCCATAAAAGACAACTTGGCGACGGCGAATCTATCGGATATCTATCCGTATGGTTGCTATAGGTAGGATTTATTTAGGTATTCGAACCCAGAATGGAGTTGGGATCAGGATCTGTTGAATCAAAATAATTGTATATATAGGTTACCCTTGAGTCACAGCAAATTACTACTGAATGTAACCTGTGGTGTCAAAGTAGTTATCTTGTATATAGGTTACCATACTATTGAACCACATGGACGTTTTGTTAACTACGAGCTGTGGGGTCAAATGGTACTTTTTACTTGCTTCCGCTTTTGTGCGTTGCCTACATGAACTGCTTCCCTCTGGGCATGATATATTTGTCAAGTGCGAAAAGCGGATTATTTGTCCCTTACAGGGTGATGAGTAGCCCAGAAATATATATGTCTACGTATATATTGATGTGTAAAAATGTACGTTTTTTGTATGATTAAATTCAACTATGTATTGCTTTAATTATGTATAGATTAATGGAGGTATAGGTTTAAAAGAATGTATAGGTTTTTATGTTCTGAGCCAGTGCCACTATATATATCCTAAAACACGGACGCATGTACATACGCATACACGCACTCACACACACATATGCAACTACGCACACAATCATATTTATATATGATATATGTAATATATTAATAATTACTATAAGAGATAGTCCCCATTCGACGAGTTACATTCTCCATTATTCATCATTCATGTAATTCACTGCCAGTGACAAGTAATATTCCTGTTTCATAAATGTAATTTTCTAAGAATAAAAACCTAATTATAACATATTCAAGGGCGTCTACATAAAAGTTTTAGAATTTCCTGATTGTTTTAAATATCTATTAACTGTTGACAATTAAATGTCATGTACTAGCCCAACTTGTACGGGTTGGCTAAATGGAGAGAATATACAACCCCTCCCCATAATCCCATGTTAAGTTCTTGTCTTCTATCCCACAAATTATTCAGGAAAACCGTTCACTAATACCTTCATTCGGTTATAAACATTTATCACACGGATTTATATCCCGATCTGGCTATTTTATTTCCTATCACATAACTTTGGAGGTTATTCACCCCCCCCCCCCATTAAGCTATCATCTGCCCAAATGTATCCGTAATATAGCACAATTTCATATTTCTCAGCGAAGTGTGACCTACTTAAAGGTATCGTCTTTAGATGCAACTTAGAAACGGTTAACTAAATAATAATACTTTTGTTTACACTTTTTCATCCACTCCAAGCTCGACATTCTATAAAATAGATTTATTATGATGGACACATTATTGTTTGTTGACATTACTAGACCACGTGACGTGCTCTCTTTCTGTGCAGGATATGTAAAGTTTAAGTCTCGTCCGATAACTTGATGGGAGTCATTAATCAAGCAATAATGGTATAATTTTGTTTTATCTTGGTGTTCATTAATCTGATGGGTATTTATGGACAGCTATTCTAAGGAATGGTTGATGTGTAGAGAATAATAAACACCCACAAATACACCCATGTACACCCACATCCCTTTATTTATTTTTGCTTTTGAAAATCATATTTTAATATCCAATTTTTCAATGATATATCTCGAGGCATAATTATATAATAATGTATCACTTTAAACTAGTAAAAATATTATTTTATTAACCATCATATGAGTGGAGATTAGATAAACATTTGATTATAATTAGTCCAGCCTCTGTCTCATTATTATGATGATTTCCAACTGTCACTGACATAGAGCTGTTCATCATCATCATCATCATCATCATCATCATCCGAGGCCAGTGAGAAGACAACAATTACTCTACAATGGTCCCCCAATTTACATTCTCTTGGCATTTTATTATTATTATTGTGTAATTTTACATATGTATGTAAATGTAAATTGGAAATTAAGTTATTTGTCATTATTTACTTATACTATCAAAAATCTTTAATTATACATAAGTTAATAGATCAAAACCTGAGATAAATAGAAATTTTATTAATTATATTTGTATTTTTGAGCGAAGTATAGATTTTCTTATCTATACATATTTAAAAACAAATAAAACAGCAATATACGTGTGGGCGACAAGAGGAGATACTTTTCTTAACTAAACTTTTCTTGGTTTGATTTGATTTCGGTTGTAAAATATGAAATTATCTAGAAATCCAAAACTGTAACTAGACACACATTTCTGGCAAATGAGCGCTATTTATGTAAATCTAGGTATTAAAATTATACTTTAGAACCAATATCTAATACTAGAAGGTTAAAAACATCTGTATAATTATACTTTAGAACCAATATCTAATACTAGAAGGTTAAAAACATCTGTATAATTATACTTTAGGACCAATATCTAATACTAGAAGGTTAAAAACATCTGTATAATTATACTTTAGAACCAATATCTAATACGAGAAGGTTAAAAACATCTGTATAATTATACTTTAGAACCAATATCTAATACAAGAAGGATAACACATCTGTATAATTATACTTTAGAACCAATATCTAATACTAGAAGGATAAAACATCTGTATAATTATACTTTAGAACCAATATCTAATACGAGAAGGATAAAACATCTGTATAATTATACTTTAGAACCAATATCTAATACTAGAAGGTTAAAAACATCTGTATAATTATACTTTAGAACCAATATCTAATACTAGAAGGTTAAAAACATCTGTATAATTATACTTTAGAACCAATATCTAATACTAGAAGGTTAAAACATCTGTATAATTATACTTTAGAACCAATATCTAATACGAGAAGGATAACACATCTGTATAATTATACTTTAGAACCAATATCTAATACTAGAAGGATAAAACATCTGTATAATTATACTTTAGAACCAATATCTAATACTAGAAGGTTAAAAACATCTGTATAATTATACTTTAGAACCAATATCTAATACTAGAAGGTTAAAAACATCTGTATAATTATACTTTAGAACCAATATCTAATACGAGAAGGTTAAAAACATCTGTATAATTATACTTTAGAACCAATATCTAATACGAGAAGGATAACACATCTGTATAATTATACTTTAGAACCAATATCTAATACGAGAAGGATAAAACATCTGTATAATTATACTTTGCTAAATTATGTTCTTGTTAGGAAGTCAATAGACCCTATTGTAGACTATATCTGGAGGCCATCAGTAGCTACGACTAATCAGCTCACATCGGATAATTAACTGGATACACAAATTTGTTTGGAGAAAGGAATAGGTCATTATTCTCTGTTACCTCTACATATCTTTAATATAAGTAATTAGAATATAAATAATAAGTGTCTGTTCTCACCTGTGATATTACTTTTCACCTTAAAGTGTTGAGCTTATTTCGTTGTGTGGGTCATGACGTACTGATTAGTGTTACCGTAATCAGTTTACAAGTTTTAATGCAAACATCTTTTGTCCTGAGCTTTATAATAAAAATAATTACATTATATTTGGTGCTTCTACGTCTTCATAAAAATCATTTTTTAGCCTGAAAATGAGTGTTTTACACGTTGTTTGTTGCTGTAGTTACGATTAGGCCAAAGAGCGGTTTATGATCTCGATCTAGAACTCCGAGATATTATCACGTAAAATCAGTGATAATTGATGGACATTAGCTCCTACTAAAAGACAATAGAAAATACAGCTAACGAATCATGAGATGCTTCAATACAATTAATACATGTCGCGGAATTACATCTCTCCTGAATGTATTGATTGTTAGAACCGTTCAAAAGTCCTGGTTTTAATTAACACTTTAGACTAACTGACTATGTGCCCAATTAAAGATGGCCAGTTAGAGATCTATAATAAACTCATATGCCATAAAGAAAATTAAACATAACATTGAAAGTATTTGAATATTTTGTGGAAGTATCAAAAAGCGAAAATGTGAAATCTGACGGGAAAAGTTTTGTTGGACATCAAATAATAAAAATAGGCCAACAATAAAGAATTATGACCATATAATATATGGAAGTGTCATCACAATTGTAACTGAGGCCATTACACTAAAAATATTTGTGTCGATGTGTCGTTAAACAACATTCATCCATCCATCCATCCATCCTAGCTTATACAAACATTTTATCAATGCCAGTAATCCGGCTTTTTAACTTTTTATAAAGATTCCTTAAAACGTTTTATTTCTAAACGTTCTAGGACACTGAATGGCCTAAATTGTGCCGATATGTCGTTAAACAATATTCATTCATTCATTCATTATACTAAAACTATCTCTCAACCTGGAGACAATCGTGGACAGATGTAGGTTGGGATATCAAACATTTGAACACAATTGAATACAAATCAGACAAAACTGATATATACACAGCTTCATGTAAAACCTATGTTCAACTTTATGATCTTCCATCTAACAAAACGGTATTCCAATTAGTGTAGACGTTATAGCGCTGCATCTCAAACGTCCAGGCTATGAGCTCCAATCGCATCAGGCATGGTTTTGTGGGATTTATGTCCCCAGTGAGTCGTCTCTCGATCATAACTCCAAGGTCTGAGTAATGCCGAAGCTAAATAACTCAAGTCAACAACAATCATTCTAACTATGTGATTATAGAGGTTGTTAACAACAACGAACTGATAATTGACAGCTATACTATGTTCCGTGTTAGTGATTCTTATTGTTACAAACTTCAACAAACACTATGCTATATAGTAGAAGGCATTAAAAAAAACATATTCTTCACTTTGACATGGACACATTGAATGTAGATGGAAAAATATAAGACGTAAAATTGTTGATTGTATTCTGTAAGAATGAATAATTTAATTATAAAACCCAAGAAGATCACCAGATCAGACAATCTTATCAAATGTATATTGAACGACGTAGCTCCACCTTGGCAAGACAGTTGCCACTCTAAATAGGTGGTGTAATATTATCTCAAATGTGTCTCAAATCTATTATGATCATATTAAACTTCAGTGACCTGCTCAAACAAAAGATGGAGAGATTGCTTTGGAAATTTGGTTGCTTTCCAACAGTATATAAGAGATCCCTATCAAAACCAAAACATATAACTTAGCAGTGTACTGTAATATTTTGTATCAAAACATTACCTGAGCTAGCCAAACAATAACAATCGTATTGTCCCATCATCTTATCATTTTTCCTTTGACGTGACCCGGACTATTTAATGCGGCCTCTTTCACGGTTCTCTTTTACATTTATATAATAAACTGCACATATTATATTCAACTAACCTATTATATTATATAATTTCACATACATATTTGCCATTCCACTCATTAATTGGTTGTATAAAGATCAATAGTTCCTGCAGCTCTAATTTGAATGACGTATTGACCGCGAGTAACATTTGTAAAATCGGATTCAGTTAATTTACAATTATCTCTTAAAGTCGTATTTGGTTTGTTTTCGTAAAATTCTACATGATATAATAATAAGATTATAAACTTGTACAGACTTCAATGTCAAAAAACGTATTCGTTATAGAAATAGAATATTCCCACCAGATAATATTAATAAGGTTTTCTATTTATATTAATTGTCGTCACCCAAAAAAAAAAGTTAAAGCACGTTTTTTTAACTTTATACATTTTCTATGTCCCGTTTAATACTAAATGCAATTACAATAGGACACCAATTTAAGTTTTAAAATGCTGATTTACAGAAGTAAATCGTCTCATTCTGCTTAAAGCATTCAGTTGTTAGGCAACGTTGGTACAGAAAACATGGATGTATCCATCAAAATTTAATTTCTCATCTATGATAATAATTGATAAATATTGTCGCTGACTTTCCATATCACACAATCTAAGTCTACTAGAACAAGGATCAGCGGTTCCAATTTATGTTGTGTTGGCTTGCATTCTTTTGCCCAGCAGGATATTTGCGTGGTTCACCGCACACCGAAACTATCGTCGCTGTTGTGCCGCGGTGGTCTATTGTTTCACTGGAGTAAGCTATTGTTAACTTTGGCGTCCTGTATTTTTCTGTGTACAACTCCATCCTAGTAATTGACAGCTATAGCGTGGTGTGAGTCAGTTACTCTGTGTCTGTGACGTCAGTTACCGTGTCCTGTCAGTCATGTATCATTAGTCGACGTCGGGTTGTACCTGTGTGTATATCGTTATGTCAGTAGCTGCATCATAGTCAGTCGTCGGAATATCTGTCATCGGAGTCGTCGTATCGTCGTATCGTCTCGTGTCAGTCAGTGTCAGAACTGTTATAATAACTGTGAGATTTGTATGAATATGTATGAGTGGGATTAGTTAAGTTTTTAGATGCCGTATTTTGTCGTGTAAATTATTAGTATTATATATCCTGTTGTTCTGTTATTTGCATGTAAGTTTGTGGCCTTCAATAAATCCAACATCTTGACAATATTGGATATAAAATAATAACTTTGAACCCATCATGATTTTCCTCGCATATTATTAGATCATTTAATCGCATTTTTCCGCATCTGATTTAATAGGTGTGTCGACAACATGGTGATCAATATCGATTATCGCATATTTACAAAGTGTATATAAACGAATGAAAAAGATTAGATTATTTATTTTGAAAATAACAGAACTTGGCCAAGACACCTGTCCCGAGGGAAATCCTTATTTAACGTTGTCTAATAGAGTTTTCCATTTAATAACGATATTTAATAATACATGAGAGGACAACATACAATTTATTTGTTATTTACCTGACTAGATTATGAGGAAGCCATTTTAATTGTAAAGTAAAATCTTCTTAGATACACATTATAGGAGAATATCTATACAAGTTGATTATATAACGTGTTCATCCTTAATGTGAATCGTTTAGATAGATTACGACACACACATGCGTGCGCCCCCCCCCCACACGCACGCACGCACACATCAAGGCGCGCGCGATGTTCAGATACACATCAGGTTGATGTCATCTTGCCATTCATGATTTTATCTTTGATGAGTAAATCAAAGATAAGATGTGGCATGATTAATGATGACCGGAAGAAACACTGAACGTTATTAGTGTCTCTATTTTAATTAGTTTATGAAGTATGCAGAATGTTATGGAGAGCATCATTACTTCGGAGATAACCAAAATTATCTCTGGTGTCTACAATTAGTTTTATTAATATTAATAAAGGTAATTAATTAGCTGAGAGGTCATACTGTCCTTAATATGATGAGTACATTTTGTATTACGGAAATGAGGCCAACATATTTATATAAAGTATGTTTATACGATGAATAATTTAAAAGGTAATGTTTAATGTTTGTTGAACCATTGACAGCTACTTCTTAGTAAACCAACATGACACACGTATGTCGGCTCAATCGAACGAAGTCTTTATCATACCTAAATATATGAAGCTAGAACATCCATCTTTATGTCACTTTGAGGATTTCTATGAGAATCAGATGAGAAAAGCTAATTATTTTGATGTATTCGGTCTTGATCAGTGGCTACTATAGTGTATGTATAATGCCATCTGGGGTCAACAATAGCTATTGAAATATAGATGACAGACAATGTCTTAATACCCGTATTTATTAATATCACGTTATATATGATAACTTTGCTGACCATAAAATATATACGTGTGTGAGCGTGTGTGTGTGTGTGAACGTGTGTGTGTGTGTGTGTGTGTGTGTGTGCATGTGTGTGTTTCAGTTGTATATAATAAGACACAGGCACAGAGAATCTCGAACCGTGAATTCAAACTCTGGACGTTTCTTCAGGGGACTGAATCCAGAGTGGCGACTTTTCATGCTGAGACATGTGTAATGTCTGACCAGTCTCTAAACCGCCAGCCAAAAACAAAAACCCAATCACCTACAGCCGTGGAGTTTGGGAGTAGAACACCCAAGTCAGATCACCTACAGCTGTGGAGTTTGGGAGTAGAACATCCAAGTCAGATCACCTACAGCCGTGTAGTTTGGGAATAGAACACCCAAGTCAGATCACTTACAGCCGTGTAGTTTGGGAATAGAACACCCAAGTCAGATCACCTACAGCTGTGGAGTTTGGGAGTAGAACACCCAAGTCAGATCACCTACAGCCGTGTAGTTTGGGAATAGAACACCCAAGTCAGATCACCTACAGCCATGGAGTTTGGGAGTAGAACACCCAAGTCAGATCACTTACACCCGTGGAGTTTGGGAGTAGAACACCCAAGTCAGATCACCTACAGCTGTGGAGTTTGGGAGTAGAACACCCAAGTCAGATCACTTACACCCGTGGAGTTTGGGAGTAGAACACCCAAGTCAGATCACCTACAGCCGTGGAGTTTGGGAGTAGAACACCCAAGTCAGATCACTTACAGCCGTGGAGTTTGGGAGTAGAACATCCAAGTCAGATCACCTACAGCCATGTAGTTTGGGAATAGAACACCCAAGTCAGATCACCTACAGCCGTGGAGTTTGGGAGTAGAACACCCAAGTCAGATCACTTACAGCCGTGTAGTTTGGGAGTAGAACACCCAAGTCAGATCACCTACAGCCGTGTAGTTTGGGAGTAGAACACCGAAGTCAGATCATGGCAGTAGTGAGAATATTTAGATTAATTATCTTAACAGCCCCTATTTATAGCTGTTTTTCAGTTTATAATCATGTATAATGATCTTAAATTTAAGTCCATTTTAACTGGCTTTATATACTCTAATCTAATTAGTTTAAAAGCTTTCTTGATGCAAGAAAAACTTGTTACCGTGATCCATGCTATTGTTACATCTGTTATAGACTATTAAAACTCCCCGTTATATAGCATATCTGATAGTAACATCCATGGCGTTTAGCGTATTCACATTAATTTAGCTCGAATATTGAAGAATACTCGAAAATACGTTTATTTTCAGTTTAAAATATAGTTAACCGACTTATAAATTCATTTCAGGCGTACTATTATTTTAAATAAAAGACTTCCTGAGAATTATTGACTTT
The DNA here is from genome assembly GCA_025642065.1 of Paralvinella palmiformis. Lineage (NCBI taxonomy): Eukaryota > Metazoa > Annelida > Polychaeta > Terebellida > Alvinellidae > Paralvinella > Paralvinella palmiformis. The sequence goes on from JAODUP010000230.1 coordinate 627,996, forward strand.
CCTTCACTGATGATGAACCATTTATCAACAACAATCGATATTACGTCTATGTCAGTACAACGAAAGGCACTTAGTCCTTTTGTAGTTAAATAATATAATGGAATTCTTTACATTTCGGTGAATCTATCTATCTATGATGACATATACAATACTAACTATTCCAACACGAATGGTGTTATGTTTGTGTTTTTATGATTGATGTTGTTCTGGGTTAGTCATATCGTGTCTGATGGAGAAGATTTTTAAGTACAGTATACAGTCTACACAACCGAGGCAGGTTAAAAGTTCTTCACGGCAATTGAAGGACTTGCATGACGACACTTTGTACCACGGTTTATATTATTAGAACTATCAACAAAAGAAGGTTTCCTTGATTACGATCAATAAATTAAGATTCGTTGTAAATTATAGCAAAATTCAAAACCATCGACGCATTTATAAAACAGGATCAATTGTCTTCCAATAAACAATAAATACATTTATCAATACCATTTACATTTTTAATATCTGAATGCAGTAAAATGTCATCCATACATTAAAAGCAACAATCTGAAAATATCGCCAGATAACCGAATAATGGACACACGAGTCGATGTGATAAAAGAACGATACGTCGTTTTTCTGCCTCGTTTTCGTGAGGATTGGATGTACCACTTTGATGGCTATTATACCGAGTGACATCACGGCACAATTTAGAGGCAACACATTTAAAGTCCTAGGTATAAGATGCGAGAATATAAAAAAATGTTGCCAAACATAACATTTTACTGATAAATCCTTTTTATCTTATACCCAACCGATGCCATGCTGCTGACATCTTCTGAACGTAGTTTAAAAGGAAGCATCGCGTACAATTAAAACTAAAGATAATTTATATCTGAAGCATTTCTTGTGTCGGTTTTTATCCTTTTCCAGTAGAATTAACTTTAAATATTATGACTTTTAGTACAATTCGCCGAAGAACTCGCAAAGTTAATTTACAAAAACGATTCAGGGTCAACTACAAACGACCATCTACCTTAAATAATCGGAATATTTTCCTCTAATTTCTCTGGATTGTCAATTTGGTCTAATTGGGCGTTACGATGGCATAGAGGCTAATAAATGTGATTTAAAAGACCCGATCAATATTTATCATACCAGAAGTAAATTATACCGATATATGGCCATGGCCGAGCTGGTACTTAGGTTGACTGTACATCTCTAGCATCGATGTCACTCACTCACTCACTCACTCACTCACTCACTCACTCACTCACTCACTCACTCACTCACTCACTCACTCACTCACTCACCCTGTATATATTCTAGATACTATTTACGCCAGTAAAGCTATCTATGATAAGTAACAAAAACTGTTTATATTATCATGGCTGGAGAGTTTAATTGTACTCGATGTTACTTGGTGTACTTGAAGGACCGGTAGATGATGAGTTATTTATCAGTGTTAGGGTGACTCCAGGATAATGTTGGCCTGATGGAAGCGACGGGTTCATTGACACTATCTCATCAGTGTCGTCTCAATTTATCGATTACGGGGAACTGACACGACTCGTGTCATCTTCATCGGGCGAAGCAAAACTATGATGTAATCATATAATCGTACATCATATATAATAAAGCCTATGTTCACTTTAAATGTTCCTAACTCGATAGCATCTTGAGATCGTGTGATGATGGGAAAAACAGTCTTCATTAAGCCATATGTAATCTTTAATATAAAGGTTAATTATATGAGCGGTTGTAGATCAAAGTGTGAGTGACGTATGTCAGATACACGTTTAACACAAATGTGGTTATATAATATTAACTTTCTAAATAGAGATAATTTGGCAAGAAAGTAAGGAAGGATCACATCTTATACTAATACTGCTGCTTGGCAACGGATATAAACAAATAGAATTACGGATGCTTTATGGTATATAGTTAAAAACCACAGTAACAATGATTGGCCAGGCATATATATAGAAACGGCATTAAGGGTCATAGGTCGCCCTGACCTATATGTCGAAGTAAGGATTCCAGGTCACGTATACTTAAAAACCGCAGTAACAATGATTGGCCAGGCATACATATAGAAACGGCATTAAGGGTCATAGGTCGCCTTGACCTATATGTCGAAGTAAGGATTCTAGGTCACGTACTCACAGAACTAGGATGGAAGATATCGGACAACAGAAACTGTATTAACAATGTAGGATGCTCGTACTAAACAATACTTGTATACAATTAATCAGCTGTTCAGGATGTCACAAACATTGGTGGAGTGTTGGCGGCTAAAATAAGATTATTACAATATATACTGTCAGCTAAGTCGGGGTACAGAACGCCGATACTACTAGAATGTGTCTAAATTAAACATACTGAAGGTTATTTGCTGTTGATGTGACGTCAGTGCTGATGGGAAAACATCTAGGTCAAACATTATATATGCACATGGAGTTATAATGAGGGTAGAGCGATTGCGAACAATAATCGATATTGGTAAAGATAGTGATCCTTCTGCCGATGTCAACAAGTGATAACAATCTATGAATCAATCATTTATAACACAGGTATATAGTTGATTAGACGAATGGACTTATAAATATGATCGATCTCATACTGAAATTGAAACCTTTATTTCAAGTGTAATACAGAATAACAATATATAAGTATACTTAGTGTATATATATATATATATATATATATATAAATATGCTTATTGGATACATGTAATTAATGTTTCCAATGATGCTTGCCGGTAGAACACATATACAAGTACATACCTGACACCAACATAAGTCAATCGAACATAGACAATATAAGTATAGACTAGTATCATTTATCTAGATATATAGCTTTATTATTTTAAGACAAGATTAGTGGAATACTATAATAAAAATTAGTTTGAAATGATCTTATTGATAAACAATTAACGATTATCGTCTTATATTACAGGAAAGTGATACCTTCACCAAAAATAAAACTGGACAATGATACAGTGCCTTGGAATATTTATACTATAAACACTTGTCTCCACGTGAGAAAATAAATATAGTCGCTTCTAGGGAAAGTGATAATAACACACGTGTTCCCCCCCCCCCTGACGTCATCAGGATGTCAATTTGCAGTTGAGCGTCTATGGTAACGGTAACAACATTAAGTGTTCCGCAGACAGCCATATCAGATGGCAGTATTGTAAATATTATATCACTGGTACGTGATGCGCTGGTTGATGGATGATTTATAGACAGTAAGTCTATAACAGTATTAGTCTATTAATAACCTGTTAATGAAAGGGATAAAGTTACAGATGAGCATTGTGAAATTAGAACCAAAACATTTAAATAAAATAAAATACATGGCATCCAGAATTCATATCATGCAATACTGAACTTAATGATGGGATGTCTTTTATCATTGACCCTGAATAATATATTATCAATCATGTATATTGGTTGAAGGTGGCGGGCGCTTCCTTGGTCTAACTGGTAGCGCGTTGGATCACAGATCACTATTACCCATCAATTGCAAACGTTTACGCTGGTGAATACGCTGGTGTCAAACACGCAAATAGGTCACAGCCCAATAATAGATATCGTTATTGTCAAGCTGAAGTCTTAGGACTTTCATTAATAATTAACATATCATGCATCAGACGTTAAACGCTTTTAATGTATCATGGCTTACCATATGCGTCATAAATAGGTAATTTTTGTATTAATCATGCTTATAGCATTCGTCGAATGGTTGGTAGCTATATAGTCTACTAGATGTGTTGTATCCTAGGTCACTGGTTAGGTCGTCTCCAAGGTCACTGGTTAGGTCGTTTCCAAGGCCACTGGTTAGGAATTAGTGTTATAATTGTGTACGAATTCTGTCTGCATCAATACATTTAAACAGAACGCACACACACTCGCACACATACACATACGCAGCCACGCGCGCGCGCAGACACATACACACACACGTGCGTGCACACACACATACGCACATAAACATACATACACCCCCATATATATATATATAAAATATATATATATATATATATATATATATATATATAATTATATATATACATCAGAGTTAGGTCACTTGATGTATATATATATATATATATATATATATATATATATATATATATATATATATATATATATATATATATATATATATATATATATATATATAGTAGGTAGGTCGTTTAGTCATAATTCTATAAGAATTATAAACATCACGAAACCGCACGCACACACGCACACACGCACGCACACATGCACACACGCACGCACGCACGCACACGCAGACCTGTAACATCTTTCTGTTTTATAGGACAATACATAATACCACTTAACATAAGAATAGTATCCTAGTTAGTGGGTGTATGACAATATCAACCTGCTCACAGAGCGGAACGATCTCAATAGATTACAATAATCAGAGTCAACTGGCTCGAAATGTGCTAACAATAGCCAAACAATATTGCTTATTAAAATTATATGTGGTAGTGTTTTCACAGTCGCCATCATCACATGCTTCTGATAACACCGACATATAATAGAGAGATATTATTTATTCGTCAAAAATCTTTACCACAGAAATGAGAAAATACACGTTTCAGAAGCGTAGTATTTAATTAATGGATTTGTTCCACATTCAAAATGGGCAATTTGTGAAGGGTGTTTCATCCTTCACTTCGACTCGTTCGTTATCTTGTCGGTTGCCAACTCCTTTTAGGCTAGTATGTCCAGAAAAATCGGCCAAAGAAAATGAACATTTGACATTTTCAATGAAAATAGTTTTATATTGGATTATTCGTAAAAAGTGCAAAAACGCTGTAAGTATGGCATTAAAATAAGCTTTTCATGCCAATAGTCATCATAGAAAATAATCAATTGACAGACATACAGACAGACATACATACAGACATACAGACAGACGTACAGACAGACGTACATACATACATACATACAGACATACATACAGACAGACAGACAGACGTACATACATACAGACAGACAGACAGACAGACAGACAGACAGACAGATATATTCTCACAGATCCGTAAAACACCCAAATACAATATAATCAAAAACGATAAACGATATTGATATGCTGGTTACAACAAACGGTTAAATATAAATATAATTGTTGTCATTAGGGTTTAAAATTAATTAAGGAAAATAAGTATTTCAAGTGCTGGCTTTGTGCGCTCAATTACAAATAGTCTTTATTTTGTTTGTGCGTTGACACATACTTTTTGTATATTATTTTAGTTTGTGCGTGCATGGATTGGCGTCAACAAAAGCTTAATACATCACTTCGTTTGATATAATGGAGCAATCTTAGTAAGAAATACAGCATATATAACCTACAATGTTTTCAAGTTCGCATTACACTGAATTTAATAAATTCGAGCATGTTGTTTTGTTGTTGATAATATGGCAGATCTCTGATTGGTCGAACTGAGTGTCTATTTTTCGGTGCATCTCAGTTGTGCAGCTCAAAATTCTTCATACCGATTTTTCAAAATCTTTGTTTCCTTGCAAGGTTCTCATTCGACATGGTTTTACGTTTTATTCCTAAACATCGCCCCCTTCTTAGTCGGTTCTAATTAAAATCTGTTGGTTGGTCATGGGGAGCATGGGAGTGATCTTCATCGAACAATGGCACATCGCACTGATCGCGTCCCTGATGTCTTTCCTGAAGAGCAGAATGACTATGGCATTAATCCAAGCATTCGAGTAGCTAATTTGGTAGCAGATAGTCTCGAAGATAGCGAAATCTTCGATGACTTCGTCCTTCCAGTAACCGTAAAGTCGTGGGATGTATGGCATGATGGTACAGATAACGAAAAGTGTCGTCACTATCATAACCATGTTTATGGCATTCTTCTTCTGGGACTTGCTCTTCTTGGTGTCATTTGTATTATTCGCCTCCTTGTCTTCTTCACTCTCAATGGTCTGCTGGGCTTCCTTGGTCTCATCCCCCTCATGGGCCTCTTGACTCTCATTGGCCTCCTTAGTGCCCTTAGTCTCATTCTCATCCTTGGCGTATTGAGACTCATTTGGCTCCTTGGCATCCTTGGTCTCATCCTCTTCCTTGCTATCCGCGGTCTTCTTAACATCTTCATTGGTCCGATCGGTCTCTTTCGTCTTGTTGGTGTCATCGCCATTCTCCCCTTCTCGCTTCTTCATCGACACATCCAAATAAGACGCTGTATCGCTCTTGTCCTTACCTTCGTTGACTAGTATCGGAGGAGAAGAGTTTTTCGGTTTATCTCCTTTCTTCTCTTTCAAGAAGAGCACCAACTTTACGTAGCAAAAGACGACGATGACCATCGGCGTTATGAATAGGAAAACCAAATCGACGAATATCAAGTACTCATTGACGTTTCGATACGGCTCTGTTACGGTACACGCGATCCGTCCCTTGTATACGGTTAGGTCATTCATTACTGGAGCCCTGATGGCGTACAGATGACCAGCCAGCCATATCATGCCGACGTCACGAAGTGCCTTCTTTATGCTAATCTTGATCTCGCTCTTCTTCAACACTATCTCTTGGTACTTGATGATGGCGATGGCTGTTGTCGAAGCGACACTAGAGGCGCTCGATCCCAGCGCGAAGTAATGGCAAACCTTGCAGAGGAACGATCCCAGATAAGCTTCTGAGAAGAGGCCGGTGATTCTGGCTGGTACCACGAGCACTCCGATACTCATCCTGGACACCAGCAGCGATACCAGGTAGATATTGATGGCATTTCGCTTGTGCAGCTTTCCTTTGAATACTCCAGACACGATTATGGCGTTGAGAAGCAATATTAAGAATATGATCAGAGAATATACCACAACGTTCATGTATATCGCGCTTGCGCCGCCTTCAGCTTCGGCTTCAGCTAAAGCCTCACTCTCAGATTCTGGTTCCCCGTAGGTGTCGGGTTCAGCTTCCGGTGTTGCTGAAATAGTAGGCAGAAAGGAGTGGGTGATATAATGAGACTTCTATTCCCGACAGAATTCGATCACAATAACATTCATGATAGAAAATCAAGAACTATTCGATTTACCTTCACCGTGAGGAAACTCTGCTTCCGGTTCAGCATTTGGCTCCGCCATGTCTTCTCTTGGTCTTTGTGTCTGCAGAAAACAGAAGAACGTGATCTATTTAAAGAAATGTACATCCGCAAAAACACCGCCATCTCTGGAATCTAAATAAGAATTATTTTGGTTGGAAAATAGTTCAAACAATGACGTTCTATTAAATTTCTAGGAACGCTAATTATTTAGTATAGAGCGTATCCATGGTATCACGGGTAGTGCGATTGACATGTCGGATAATTGTTTCATCGTGTATTTCACCTAATTAACTTCGGAGGTTGATCGGGCTATTTAGCCTACAATGCGCACAAAGGTGATCGTAAATTAGCAACATTTCTATTAGTTAATTTATTTTATTTAAACGGCTACATGAAGACAGTGACGTGATAATCAAGGATCACCATTAACAAACAATTAGGAACAAACCTATCATCGCTCCAGATATGTAACAATAATAAACATAGTTTCACTTAGTCAGATTAGGTTTGTTTAGTTAGAAATGGAGTTTTGTTAATAGATCTATTTAGTTACATATCAACTACCTAGAAGGTGTAAATACCGGTACATATGACGATTATTGGATGAAATTATTGTCGTACGTCAGTTATTTAAATTTAATCAACGTAAAATAGTATGTATATATTATATAGATAGCACAGACCAACAAAGTACTTAGCTATATATCTATAGGAACAGAAGATTAGTCAGTAAATTGATATGATCGTGTCAATATTAGAAAATTTCCAGTTTTAAAGACAGTCATTTTAGTTTATTCTTCTGTGACGATAGGAATATCAACTTCCAATAATCTTATCAAAACTTATTGCGAGTAATCTTTCCATTTCTGCCAGTTACTAAATTTAAACACGAATTATTTCTGATCTAGTCACAAACACAAATGATCAGAATGAGGTCCATAAAGTTAGTATTGTTATTTTATCTGGATTAATTAAAACATCTAGAGACAACCATATCAATATAAACTAAACAATATATATGTTATGTACGCATCATTTACCAGACGGGTTTACGAACAACCGAAATCTGGCAGCATTTTAACGTGTGTATGGTTCGTCTCTATCAAATATGATCCGGAAGGCCGGATAGTCGGATAGAAGACACCCGGTCTTACTAAGATGTTAATGATGGACTCGATGAAGCCTACCATACCTGGTTAGCTCGTTATCCTACAAGTAGCGCTGCTGTATCCGCCAAATGTTACTTAAAGGCCGTCTCTTTGATAATCACCTTTTCCACACAATAGGTTAATGACCACCCGTTGGGTCAGATGACAAACTCTCTGCTCACGTGTCAGCCACTCGGTCTACTGCCTTTTGTGACGGCACACTGCGTTCTCGTCATTGGCGTCAACAACTGAAAGCCATTCAATCAATTCTCGCTGGTTGTGGCTCTCTTCGCGCCTTCCCAGCCGACGAACGTCTGGCGGCTGTGGCGATTGTCGGTCTGGATACGGGAATATAATCCCTTTAACCAGCAAAATTATCTACAGGTAGTCGTCGACTTACGACCTACGCAACTCACGACTGTTCGACTTTACGATGGACGGGACGACTTAAAGATGATGATGATTGATGTTTTACGGCCACTTTTGTGCCCATTGCAGACTAAATGCCTCGATAGACCTCCGAAGATAATGAAGCCAAGTCAGAGATGAAACACTCTTCAGATAGGCCGACGCCGAGATTCGAACTCAGGTTGTAATGATCGCTGGTCCAACGCGCTACCAGCTAGACCACGGAGGGGCACCAAAGATTATAACATTATTACACAGTATAATATATATAAGGTTATTATATTGTAGGCCGAGTTACGACCAGATCAATTTACGACCGGTCAAGGTAGTAACCAATCAACGTCATAAGTCGACGACTACCTGTATTAAATACAGACCATGACTGACGTACATAACATCGGCATATTTTGTTGTAAATGTTGATGTTGTTATTCGTATGTACATGTTAAGCTAAATGAAAACGAGGAGAAGAGAAACGAGAAACACTCTCCTGACATATCTCGGCCTCGGTTTCAACCCCCTTGCTAAAGGTTTTATGCGCAACCACATTACCAGTTAAGCCCCGGAAATACCTCCCCGTTTTCATTTGCAAATGGGAAATAATACAGATTGTCTGGAAAGTGACCAGTCACGTGATCTGTTTGTAAATAAGGGGCGGAGTCTATGATAAACACATATAGTTTTATTTTAATCATTCAGACAGTTTTATTTGACCAATTTATTTCAACATCTGTACGTCATGTTTGTCACATCTGCTAAATACAAACATGTCAGAAGGTGATACATCATTGACGGGAACACATTTTGAGGCCTAACATCGCGCACGATCTTTGAGGCATTTCACGACAGAGTACAGTATCGGGGATGCTTCATTGCTTGGTGTAAACCGACTTAAATAAGACATGACCTTGTCAAGATGAGTAACAAAATTGTCTTTTTATACGTATGAGATCGACAAGTAGATATTTCAATATTCTGGATATTCTGGGATTTTCTGCGACCAATTGTTGTCATCCCGACAAGATGACGTCAATTAAACATGGACAGAGTGACTGAATGAGTATTTTGTTTATTCTTTGCGATAGCCTCACCTGGTACATGTGTCCGACCGACTACTCATTAGGATAATAAAATTAATCGGAATGAAGCCTTTAGCGTAGGATGAAACATAGCACATACGAAACTTACGTGGGAATTCGATCCCAAAGTATTCTGCTTTTTGCGATGCATGACACTATCGACTTGGCTAGGAGAGTGTCTTCGGTAAACACGATATAGGTTTTATGGCAATTAGATCGGAAAATACCGGAAAAGAGGAAGGATTACTTTTTGCAACTATTTAAGACATATTATGTCTGGTTACAGGTGGTCTTAAAGTACGAGTACATCACGAAGTACTCCCTTGACCTTTACGTTGAGGATGTTCTCCTTATTTTGATTTATCTGTGACAGTCTATTGTAGTTTATCGTCGGTTATCTCCATTTAATATGTGACCTTCTCCGTGTCCATCGTTCTTTGAAGTCTGTCTTCAAGACTATCTAATGATGGGACTCACTAGACATACGACAGATATGTCAATATCCCTAAAGTGTTCTGTATCCTATCCCATCGGATAAGGACTTCGGGGTCTTTTCTCGGCTCTGACTGATCCGTTGTACGTCTGTTCTGCTAACAACAGCAAATTATCATTCGGACAACTGACTTTAAAACATTATGAATTTGTCTCTTGAAGAATACAATTTCGGTACGTAACTTGCTTCAGATAGTATATGGACTTCCGTTTATTCTAGCTTATAATCTGATTACTTTAGGCATTTGGCCTGAACTATCTACAAAAAAGCAGTTTAACGATTTAAGATAATTAATTACAACTCCAGAGCTGCCACATTGTTTATACGGTTAGTGTGTTATCTAGCCGAGTATCACGAGTTTGTTAAGGTGATTAGAACTCTTCCGGATCTATGGTGATACATCGTCATGATTTAATATGACTTTTTTATGACCCGTAGTGTTAGTATTAATATAAGTAACGATGGATGTGAAAGCGTTAGATAATTTATAGTATGACGACCCATCATTTGTGTCTGTACGATCTAATATTAAACCATCAGTTTACAATATTGACAATGTGGTCCCAGTATTTGGCTATGATATACCGCATTTGTAATCCGATGAAAGTAAAAATTAAAGTAAATAACGTTAACTATTCTATACGCACAAAGACAGTAACTAGTCTTAAAGATGGCTCCATCTTTTTGTACTTCGTCAAGTTTCTCTGTCCTGGAAGTTCAAAGTAGTAACAAGGTTAAAAAATTGATATTCATCAATTAGATTCAAATCGCGGCCTAGTTATGTTTAAAGGATGTATCATCTTTCATTTCACCTCATTATCGTTGAGGATTGTTTGTCCAACTATCACTATATCATGTTACTTCTCCCTGTGAATAACGACTAGAACAGATATTCAGAACAACACAGCTAAACATAATTGTTGCGTACAGCATTATTCCGCATAGAACTGCACAGACATAGTCACACACACACACACACACACACACAAGTAAAACTGTCCGTGAACTACAAATACAACAACGTCGTATTAATCCGACTAATCCTACAAATAGTCAGTGGTGTTCACAGTACGCTCTTAAAGCATGTACTCCTTACTCAGGAATAGAAACACTGCATCGCATCTCGAGCGGTGGCATTGGACACAGCTCGCGCGGTTGGTGGGTTTTATATAACAACTTATAAAATTCACCTTGGTTGTATGTGGGAATAGAATTATCTTTCCTAGGTCCAGTTATGTCCAGGTTGTACTATGACATTCAAGATTAGCTCTAATCTGCTTGTCATAAATAACATTTAAGAACTACAATAGTTAGAATAGCATAAATTAGGTCAGGTTTGAAAATGATAGCATAGTTCAAACAGTACGGAAGCTATGACGCGCTATTACGGTCTGCTTCAGCGCAGATGTCAGTCTTTTAATAGCAATTAAGCTAAATAGTTTTAATAGTAGTCGCTTCGTGACGCCTGCCCGTTGTAAAAACTGATCTTTGAAGACGGTAACAATTGGGTTATATAGTTTATATAGTATTGCTTTGAAGAAAGATACAGCAATTGAAAAATAGCTATAAATAGTGCTGCTTAGATAGTTAAGCTAAACATTCTCATCCGCAAGGTTCCATCACTGTACTCTCAGACAATGTGTGGAGACTCAATGTGTGGAGACCAATAACCTGTGTGAGTCATGGAACAGATGCTTCAGTACTCTACTTGGTACATCACACCCTTCCATCTGGAGAGGGCTGGAACACCTCAGGATGGACCATGCCAATGTTAAGGTTGCGATTCTCCTTGAATCACGTGGACAACACCCTGCGAAGCGTCTTGAGAAGGCAATAAAACAGCTACAAGAGAGGCTGGTTAATCTTTTCAGCACCTACCATAAAAAGGAGAAGACCATAAAGCAGTTCCTAGCCAACATTGGTCATTGCATTATGTGGAAGTAATTAAGACTCTATCTATGTGTACACATTGTAAATATTACTGATATATTTCTGTTGAGTTGTTGTATGAATGTATACTTTTTATATGCCACTATTAATAATATTACTCAAATATTTCTATGAAAATAACATATTATCCAAGTATATATGAGGGCTTTTGACATAGATGAGTTTTGACATACCAAACATGTGAGGCACCTGCAATAGCATCTGACTGGATGACCTGAATTTTCGGGATCACTTTCTAATGGACATCAGTTCATACAGGTATTCTGGCGCCATATCATTAATAGATTTAGTTAATAATAAAATCTTGAAATGGATAGCCAATGTAGTTTTTGAAGAATTGGGGTGATATGATCATATTTTCTAGTATTTGTTACAATGTGAGCTGCACTATTCTGAATTCGCTGAAGGCGATTAATGTTATAATCAGATATGCCATATAACAGGGAGTTACAATAGTCTATACGAGATGTAACAAAGGCATGAACTACAGTTAAAAGTGATTCTTGTGTCAAGAATGCTTTTAAACAGTGGATGTTATTAAGCTGCTAGTAGGCTGCATGGCTTACTGATGTTCATACATATTAATATATTGGTCAAAAATTACCAATAGATTTTTTATATTAGGGGTAATCGAAGATGTACCCATATGTAATGCTAGTTTCTTTAGGGATTTAACACAATGTGGTGATGGCAAATATATCATATTAGTTTTATTATCATTTAATCATAGAAGATAGAGCCATCCATAGCCGAATATCAGCAATACAATGTTCTAAATGTTTCAAGGAAAAGGAGAAATTTAACTCATTGTCAGGATCCAGTGATATATACAGCTGTGTGTCATCAGCATACAAGTAATATTTAACCCCATATTGCTGCGCAATGATCCCAAAGAGGACGGGTATACATTGTGAAAACCAGGGGACCAAGAACCGAACCCTATGTTACACCAGATAACAAAACCTGAACGCTAGATAAAATACTATCAACAGACACTCTTTGGGAGCGTTCTTCCAGATAGGATCGAAACCAATCAAGTACTTTATCTGACAGACCAAACATGTTTTTTAACCCAGAGAAAAGAACATTATGGTCAACTGTATCAAATGCAGCTGACAGGTCGAGAAACCATGTAGGCATAGGATCAACTGCACAGAAAACTTTAGATGACTTTTTCAGCAACTGTCTGATACCAGCCTCTGTAAAAGGCTCAAATGTATCCATCATGGACATGCAGGACTCTTCTACTAATGGCTTACCCTGTGATAAGGTGCTGGGAGGGAATCCAATATGTGTATTTAATATGTTTTGACAGAAGAACTTATGAAAACAATGGGCCATATCTCAGGATTGTTTGATTTAAATCAAGTGATTTTAAAAATTACAATTACTGGGTTTTTAAACAGGATATGAGCCAGATCTTTTATATTATCGCCACGTATAAAGCTACTCAAGCCACAGGAACCGAAGATGGGTAGATATGTCATGCAGATGTCAGAAGATGCAATAGATATGCAGATAGCTAAATACATATATGCCACCAATACACCATTTCGCTCGTCGAACACACATCATTATGTAAACTAATAACAATCCTGAGATCCTGGTATCGTCCACAAAACTGGTATTCATGATCTTTGTCTGGTATGATAAAGTGATTACTTTTATGTATGTGTTATAGTGTATATAATGTAAAGCTTGAATACATGTATCCTTATATATAAATCATGACTATTTAAGATTTTATAACTGCACAATACAAACATATATAAGCGTTTTGATTGATTTTATGGATTGTGAAGAAAAACAAATGATTTAAATAAAAGATCCGATTTTTTATTAAACAAAATATCATGATTTTATCAACCCTGATATGTACATTTATATAATTATAGATCGATGTAAATGTTTTTTTGGGGGTGCTCGTTTCTTGATGCCTTGGCCAATGACATCGTAAACACACACACACACACACACACACACACACACACACACACACACACACAAACACACTAACACGGGGAGACTGGTGAGATATTATCCGTTTCATCATAACCAATCACATCCTTGTACTACACATACAAATATTTAATAATACACAAATAAAAACATACCGAACCTAAATATGGAAAAAACCTACAGCTTCACAAATCGTACACAGCGAATTTTGTGAACAAAGTCGTTCTCGTATCACAGACAGTACTGGGAGTATATAAAAAAGGTAGCTCCTTTCACAGGTTATATAAGCCGTGGGCGGTCTAAAACGTTTGATTTTGACACATGTGTCGTGTACAATAGCTCTACATATGGAAGCAGGCTAATGGTTACATTAAAGCCAAAGTAGCAATACTGAACACTGGATTATTACTGGAATATGAAGAACTCTCGCTTCAATCTCGAGTAAATACTATGATATACTCAAGTCTAACAACTAATTATCACAGATTTATGTTCATTAATTAGTAAGCAATGATCCTTGCCTAATCTGGTATCCCTGATGTTTTGCGCTAGCTGTGTTGTGGTCTAAATTAAGGCGCATTTTCGGATGGCTTTTGTAGGCTATAATTGAGACCTATAATCGATGTCAGACAAATTGCCGACACCGTGAATGACTTTTAGGGATTATAATAGCTATATATTTAGCAGCTTTCCTATATTAAAGGGGTAACAAACCATCAGGAGTATAAATCCACCGAACAGTATGTTTGTTTGTGTGTGTGTGTGTGTGTGTGCTTGTGAATGTGTGTATATGTATTTTATAAAGAAAGAGGAATGCGTCTAAACGAACCTGGAAGATAAAGTTATCCGTTGTTTACATATGTGTGATTAACTTACAAAGTGTACTAATATGTACATCTGTCATAATGAAGAATGTAAACTGTTGATGTGTACAACAAATGATAACGTATTTGTGAGTGTCGGAGTATTTGACAGCATTTTAAGACGTTACTTGACATGAAACTGTCTATATCGTACTATTTTGTCTAGAGACCTCTACTCAGTTATCGACCATTTGCAAAATGTTTTAAACTAACATTCGTCATATATTAACAACAACACAAAATATGGACAAAGGGAACAACTTTCCCGATAACGAAATAATTTTTGCTTGGCGGCTTAGGGACTGGTGAAACATTACACATGTCTCAGCAAGAAAAGTCGCCACTCTGGATTCAGTCCCCTGAAGAAACGTCCAGAGTTTGAATTCACGGTTCGAGATTCTCTGTGCCTGTGCCTTATTATACACAGCTAAAAAACACACACACACACACACACACACACACACACACACACACACACACACACACACACACACACACACACACACACACACACACACACACAAACACACACACACATATATACATATATATATATATATATATATATATATATATATATGTAGTCAGAATTCGTTAATCCGGACATCCTTTATCCGACAAATCCACCATCCGACACATTATTGTCTCTGGCGGATTTAGCTCCATTATAAATGACTCTTTAATCCGACAAATCGTGTTCCGACTCCGACACTTCATTTCGCCAACAGAAGGTGACATTTCAATGTAAAATGACCTCGATAATCCGACAACACGAAAATGTTGTCAAATATTTCCACTGGTTCAGTCATGTAAGACACACCGACATGTTGTCAGTAATGATTCATTAACCTGCCCACCCGCGATAATTGTTGTATCATAACCAATTATAATCATTCTCGACCATACACACCGAGACACGATGCTTCCATTACCTGTGGCTATCTAATAGCCAATCATAATGATCCATGGCTAATTACAAACACAAATGTGTGATCTTTCCAATGAGCAGATCATCAGTTAATCTGATGGACTAAGTGACACGAGTATTTCTTTATACTGTCTGTAATTAACAAACATATATATATGATACAATTTGTATAATTTTGCAGATGTTATCAAAACACAATTAAAGATAAAGTTTCATATTCTAGGTTCAAAGAGTTACAATTTAAAGATAAGAAGAAATAAATATATAGTGTCGGTGTCTTGAATTTCAGTGAAATTAATTAATTGATTGAATGTTACATAATAATAATAATAATAATAATAATAATAATAATAATAATAATAATAATAATAATAATAATAATAATAATAATAACAATAATGTGGTTTTAATCAAGTGACCTCATACACAGCAGCCATTCATATAGCTTATTAAGATGGTTTAAAAATCGATATTATTTACTGATAAATATTTTCAATAGATGACTGTAATCCAGTTATTATTTTCTGTGTCAAATCATTTCACAAAGTGGGGTATGCTGTGGAATTTTAAACAGGAGACTCTGGGTTCTTACATGCATAGTTAAACAACATTTGATACAGATTTTGTGCAAGTCATTGTTATCATACATCATAGAGTTCCAGTGGAGGTAAGCCCGGAATGCATACTGTGGTGCCTCTAACGTATGTGAATGAAACTAAACATTCTTTATATCTTTTATCACGAGTGAATAGACCATAAGTTAGATTATTTCAAAACTACAGGGAATTTAATATTATATACTTACCAGTTGTAATAATAATAATAAGAAGAAGAAGTTAAGATTAATTTGGGCAAAAAAAGTGTATTGATATCATCAGATATTCTTTAATGATATTTAGTAACAGCAATTAAACAAATTGCGTATATTTGGTTGCAAATGTTACTAAGTTGATGGGACCATTACCCCACAGTGTTCTACTGATGTCCAAATAAAATAAAAAATATGACGTATATTAGTTATTATGAATGTGTATTAAAACAATACAAAACCTATTGTGTAAACAGATCTTCAGAACAAAGCATATCTCAAACGATGTGAATATTACAAAAAATGACAACGTTCAGAAGTGAAGATAAAAACGGTTATATAATAGTAATTTCTTTCTATACTATCCAAAACTTCTAAACAATTAGTTACTGTTTAATAACATTTAACAAACACATTAAAGGTGACGGGGATTTATTTTTAGCATTTCGAAGTAAATATAAGGTAACAAACAATTATTTGATTCCCTATCAGATGTACTACCACAGTCAAAACAATTCTAACCACCAACTATCATATTTCCATTAAAATGATCCCAAAATCCTTAATTTCCGAACTTTCACGAGCCATTGCTAGTGTGTATTACACTCGCTAGGTGTTATCGTGTGACGTCATCTTTGCAAAACATTACGTAGTGCAACAGCTTGTTTACAAGCGTCTTGACCAGTTGACAGACAAAGTGTCAGATTCAGATGAAAGTTTTGACATTTTGAGGGACATCAAGCCCTTCAGCTTTAAACGACTAGCGAAAAAGGTCATTGACAGTATTAATTGTGAGGGATTAGCTGCAGCAAGTGCAAACGTGGACCCGGAGCAGCCACCTGTGCCGCTGACACCCGGCCCAAATCCACAACAATAGTTGGATTTGTGTGTATTTGTTTGTGTTGGTATAAGTTTAATTGATAAGTCAGCACACTGAGTGTGAATGCAAGTATTTACCTTCCTATCGTATAACTTCATTTAAAATAAAGTGATATTTGTCTGTATACGGGAGCCCGGTGGATGCATGGAGCTCTCCCATATGTAGTCTATACTAGTCTATACACGGATGTGCCGTCCTCGGTGTGTCTTTTTGCCATTTATACTTAACAATTTAAATCTTAGCTTATACATAACGTTAATCGATGCCACTAACCCTCTTATTAATCTTAATTTTCAATACGGTTTTACTTACAAACGTTGTAGCACACTGAATAGCCTAAATTGTGCCGATGTGTCGCTTAAAAACATTCATCCATCCATCCATCCACCGGTGTCGCCATCGGTGTGTATTTTTAGCCATTTGTTTTGGTAATTTTCGGGGGGTTGTTGTTTCGGGCCTGGACCGACCGACCGACCGACCGAACGAACGAACGAACGATATATATATATATATATATATATATATATATATGAACAAGTGAATAATGAGTCACATACCTTTTCATGTGATAATTAACACCGGTTGATAGTGAAGATAACCGTTATGAGGTGCCATCAAGGATGTAGTGTCATTGAGTTGATCCTATTCCATCTGTTTGTGTTGAATATGTTGACGCTCTTGTACACTTTAGAGGCTTTACATTGGACGATCATCCTCGTTACACACGACCAGGGGTTATTCTTTTAATAGAAGCGTTAGACATGATGTATCTAAATCGAAATTTATCTTTAAAGTGTATAGCATTTTTGAAATTAACTTTATAATTTAATTTAAGAGAAATATAGCAGAACAAATAGCTGGCAAAAAGTGAAGAAGCAATTTGGTTTTGTTGAACGACAAAGGAAGAAATTACTGTTGTTTTGTAAGGATATAATGATATAATTCAAAACGGTATTTTCGAAATCATGGACAGACAATATCAGTATTCATCTCAGGATGGAAAATGCTGCCTAAAACAGATATAGGTTTTGGGTAAGTAGGTGAACAGATGAGAGTAGCATTTACAATGCCACTTACCACAACGAATTATAGGCACTCCCTCCATTGATCGCTGTATCCAAGTCACGTATTACTCAGTTCATAATGGCATAACGCTCTCAGTTGCGTGATATCTTCCACGCTAAACACGCCATTTGTTCGCGTCAATAACATCTGGTATCTCTTCGAGGTCGATTAACTAGTAGAAGATGTATGTAATATTCTCAAACATATATCGTCTATGTTCAACATCATAATACACGTTATACTCCATTGTTAGGCTAAATTAATAATATAGTGGTTATATAACAATACACTGATACATATCTCTTTATAATCGAAGCCAGCAGATTAAATAGCACCGTAAATATTGAACAGTTAATGTTAATTTGTTCTTTTAATGAATTAACTTTATTGTCGGATATTTGTTGGGGTCATTTTATTTCAGTTTTTCTATGTTCTCAAGCAATGCTACTACTACTGCTACTACTACTACTATTTCTACTACTACAACTACTACTACTACTGTTTCTACTACTACTACTACTACTACTATTTCTACTACTACTACTACCGCTAAAAACTATATTACTGATTCTGCTAACGCCAGTTTATTTTTGTTGCTGATTCTACTTCTACATTTACAAATGTTGTTCTAACATATCCAACCAAACAAACACTAGCTATTACTAATACTACTTTTACTACCATCGGTACAACAATAATAAATACTCATATTATTACTAGTACTACCAATGTTACAAGAACGCTTAGTAACAAAATATTATATATATATATATATATATATATATATATACACATGCGTACCATATGCACAAACGTGGCCGTAACATAAATCATCACACACACACAAACACACACAACTTGCGACCC
>JAODUP010000230.1:652500-702343 GCA_025642065.1 Paralvinella palmiformis
ACATACAAACCATATCAGTTTGAACCAGAAGGAAACTTACCAGAGGAAGATGATTTAAAACCGATCAAGAGAAATTATAATCAGCGTCAGTCTAGAGAGCGCTCATGTGACGTCAGAGCATTTAAATTTTCTCCTTCCCGCCTTCGAATCTGGCTTCTGATGTAGCCGTAATGGCGGCCTTTCAGTAATTTGAATTATTTCCTTATATCTATGATATCAGGTATATTTTGTGATTATTATTGTGGAAATTTTGGTTACTGTTCTAAGCATTACATATTTAAGAAATATTTCTAAGGTGGATTGTCCCTTTAAGTACTATATATAAACTGTTTCACACAAAATGATATTATACACATTATTTAAAAGGGAGCGCCTAAATATTTATAAATTGCCAAAGTGGACTAAAAAGAAGCGAGTCTATAACAGCTTTTTAAATGTACATATTGTTATTGCTTCCCTGAAGTTTATGCCACAAACTTGGAGAACCATGATTAAACATATTAAACATACCTATATTTTACCCAGATTTTACTAATATCAAGGAATTTTGAGATATCAAAGTTCTAGTTAGTCTGTATGCATACATTATGTCTTTGATAATAATACATATATAATTATACCTTTGTATAGATAATTAATTACCGGAAAGTTCGTTTACTTACCTTACAAGCTTATGACAGCGGTAAGCGTCCACATAGTGGAATGTATTTAAAGCAGATAGCAGTTTGTTCACTGTATCTCTACAGCTCCATCTAGTGGTAAATGTGTGCGTGTAGAACGTGTATGGCCTAATAAAGTGCCAGTCTAAACTTCTGGTGAGGCATGTGATATTGTTAAAAATATAAATATTTTGAAGCTCTTGTTATTATGGATACTTGGTTTATTGGTAATATTTCAATAACAAAATTGTTGGTGATTTAACTTCAGCTGGGTATTAATTCTATCGTGCACCTTGGACTAACAAGTGGATCCGGGAGTCAGAATTCTTCTTTGAGATTCTTCGATGTGTGAAAGTCATTTGGGATTTTGAGCTAAGTCTTTGGAACTTTATCAACTGATATTTGTATTTGAGGGGAGGCGATTGCACCCAACTAAGAAAATTACCCCAGAGATGGATACCTCTTTAACTCTCTAGCTATTGATTTTATATTGATTTTATTGATTTATAGCTGTTGACATTTAGGGAATTGTGATATACGTGGAGAATGTCACCGGAATGTAGATATCAAATATGTTGATGACAATCGTAGATCGACTAATCATGTATGTGTGCAAGAAAGCACACATACATGGTCACATATTAATTCTTCTCGTCTCCCTTGATGATGATATGGATGTTTCTGACCACTTAGATGAGCATGCTTCTTGAAGCAGAAAGGAAATGCCAAGCAGACCATTACTATCATTATACAGTAAGAATAAATAAGCTGGAGAGAGCCATATAAGGTATACTCTGACCTCGGCCAAACCATAATATTACCACACAAAAAAGATGCATATGGAAGGGAAATCAAACGACAGTTTTAAGTGTTGTGAATAAAATACTACATTAAAATCAAATTGCTTTCCCAAATGTTATCAACTTAAGCCAAGAACATTTAATGTTAAACTATAATAATAATAATAATAATAATAATAATAATAAGTTATATTATAACGACCACTCTTACTAGCACGAGCCACTCCAATTTAATATTTGGTTTAAGGAACTATTTGTTATGTTAAATAATGATATCAGTAGAGGATTTTAACATATTGTGTAGCCAGGCATATCAAACAGTCATACAACAGCCTGTCATTCGGGATAGCTCCTCGTATCTATTTCATTATCAGCTGGAATATTTATGCTCATGGAAATTGTCAATGGCAAGTGATTTATGCTTCTGGGTGGATACACGCACGCCTGACGCCAGCACCATACACATGAACGCATATATATATATATATATATATATATATATATATATATATATATATATATATACATACATACTATATACATACAAACACACACCCCACAACCTGTATAATAATGTGAAAAGATGAAGTAACTAACAGAGGTTGATTGTCTATCATATAATTATTCTTGATGTCAGAAGATGATTTACAAAATAAAGTAGCATCATTATTGTATTTTGTTCCCTTTACTAAAAGGTCATAACACTTACAAAAACAAACTCACCGTATTATTTTATGTTCCATTATGTGTTTTATTGTGACGAATGTGACTTAAGTATGTTACAGAGGAGGCCAGTAACAAGATACACCAGTGATTGAAGTCCGACGTGTACTCTATAACTATCAGTCGGTAATAGACATAAAGATGACACCCAGCTGTTTGTGAGCACTTAGAAAGTGCCATCTATCTTGTAAATGTTGACATAAAGTATCATGACCTCAGGCCATTCTAAATGTCATCCTCTTCTCATATTATTTGCTGGAAGACGAGTAATTACTTGTTTTCTCCCCTCAGAGAGAACAAACAAGTGACTGGACTTCCCAAACTTTTTATTAGTTAAATACAATAATAATAATAATAATAATAATAATAATAATAATAATAATAATAATAATAATAATAATAATAATAATATTATTATTATTATTATTTATATATTTGTTTTTATAGATAATGTTTCAAATTCAGCTTCCTTCTTTTCGTATGTTGTATTTGTGGGAATCGAGTCATTTACACAAATAAATATAATGAATGTTTTGTTTATTGTAAATGTTTTTTGCACCCGGAATTTCGGCAAGCATAATGTATAAAATAAACTTTAAGGATATTAAATACTTATGCTATTAAAATGACACAAAGGAGGGATCGATATCTTACCTGTTATATATATTTTGTGTGATCAGAAGTGTCTTGGTGTAGATTTTAATTCAAATAAGTTCAGACGGGATATGGATGAATCATAATATATTTTGTTATGTCTCGTATATCTGCTATGCAGGATAATTGTTTAATTATGCAAAATTAATGTTAAAATTATGCTTTGTCACACTGTTTGATACATCATTAAGGATTTGGTCATAGGACACAAACACACAAACACACAAACACATACGCGCGCTCGCATTCTAACAATAAAACAGTTTTCTAAATTTAACGTTATACTGCATTTTCATCAATAATCTTTATTATACAGTTTATCAAATTGCATAACTTCATAAATTTATCAAATTTAATCAAATTCAGTCAATACTCGCACGTACCAAAATAATCCATTATATATTTGACATCACATGCACATTTTACTGCCTTATTTATAGATATATATATATATATATATATATATATATATATATATATATATATATATATATATATTTATATATATATATATTAATATAAATCATGTATTTCTTTTCCCCTACTTGTCATCTTTGATTATAAATTTCACATAATACAACTATATTCCGCATATATCAACCGTGAAATACTTGAGAATGTGAAAACATTGAAAACTTAATTAATTTCCATGCTGGATTGAGAGTACTTTATTTTGCTTCAGGTTCATTTAAGTTCAATATTGGAAGGTTGACGAGGTCACGGAAAAGAAACCTTTCTGGGCTTTACTCCCTGTCTCGGAACTAGGATGTCTATGATCATACCATAAGGTTCTCATTTATTATCGGAAGTTGGAGATTTCTTACTTCTTTGTTAGCAATAAATTCTAGAAGAGTGATATATTTGAGATGAGCTAAATTATGAACCACATCTACGTTATTTTAAAACAAATTTGGACAAAATTAACTCTGGTAACTACGTTTTTTGTGTTGATGCTCCCATTAATATATGAGCCTGATGAGAAGGTTCACGTGCAGGTTATCACATTTTATGTCTTATATAAATAACCCAATGACACAATAGTATAAAGAACAATTGTTTTATATACTGAACTTTTATACTTAAAACATGATATGAATTAAAGTGTGAATAAGGAGTGACGTACCTTAGTCAATTATATTTGCTCGTCTTCAGTATTGAAGATAACCATCATCAACTACAGTCAAAGACGTGGTGTCGCTCATCATCTATTCTTTACTATATGTGTTGACTATGATGACACTTGTATACTGTTGTGTTGACTATGATGACACTTGTATACTGTTGTGTTGACTATGATGACACTTGTATACTGTTGTGTTGACTATGATGACACTTGTATACTGTTGTGTTGACTATGATGACACTTGTATACTGTGGAGGGTTTGATTTACACGACTACGGTTTATTCCTGTAAAGGAATTGTTAGGCATTAAGATGCGCAGTGCTTCTGAAACAATAAAATATGTGATAGCGAGTGATAGATAAAGTTTTCAATTTAATATAAACATAAGTTTATAAGTGCTTACAAGTACTAGATAATGAGGAAAAATGCTAATATGATATTTATAATTGCTTTCAAATCTTTAAATGCATCATTGGATTTGAAATATGGCAATATATAATAAACGAAAATTTATTGAAACGTCAGATTTAATTGTACAAATATTCCTAGAGTGTCTATATTATCCAGAGACATTGATGTTCAAAGTGTGTATTACGGGGAGGGGAGATATATTGTTGTGTAAACAGGTATTTATAATTCCATTTACCTTAGAGTCATAGACACACCGTCCACTCATCACCTAGTCACTTATTATGTTGTATATAGTATTAACATGTTTGTGTGTCTTCCAGTTGATTGACTAGATCACGTCGTATGTAACATTCTCCGTCCTAGTTCTAGCTTATACCGTGTTTTATTGGTACAACAAAACATTACCACGACAACTTGCATTATTATAAGTGATGTAGCAACTACGATAACTTGTATTATTATAAGTGATGTAGCAACTACGATAACGATATAAACATCTACTATTAATACTACTATTGCTGCCATCATCACAAGAGGACCAACTACTAAACAAAAACACAATACAAAACTCATGTTATTACTGCTACTATTGTCGTTACTACTACTACTATAAACACACCCATAACAACAATAACGAACACACCTAAAACAAGATTCAAGATTCACAACAGCATTAATAACAAAACAACAAATACAACATCTACTAATTTACAAGTATACTAATAGACTAATTGATGCTCCATACAACAACAATAATACTATTAATAATTAATTAACCTTCATTTATATTATAGTTAGATGTAGATCACATAGAACTAATATGCTGTATCTATTCCGTTTAAATGGTTAATACTGATGCTTCCTGACAGATTCTCTCTCTCCCTCTCTCTCTCTCTCAATCTCTCTCTCTCTCTCCCCCTCTCTAACACACTCTCTTTCTCTAACATACTCCCCTCTCTCTCCCCACTGCACCCCTCTCTCAAACAAACTCTATCAGTATGGTGGATATAGGTAGGATTGTTTAGCTATTTGAACCCAGAATGGAGCTGAGATCAGCATCTGTAGTATCGATCTATTGTTATATATAGGTTACCTTTATTGCCGAATGAATGTAAATTGTGGTCTCAAAATATTCATCTTGTGTATATGTTAACCTACAAATGAACCACGCGTTACCTACGAGCTGTGGTGTTAAATGATACCTTTTTGTATTTGCTTCCGCTTTTTGTGCGTAATCTACATCAACCGCTTCCCTGTGGGCGTGACATATTTGTCACGTACGAAAAGCTGATTATCTGGGTCCCACAGGCTGATTAGTAGCCCAGACATATATAGTTCTATGTATCTGTGTTTAAATTCAACTATGTATTGATTTAATTATAAATGGTTTAATGGAGGTACAGTAAAAGTTGGTTATAAATATCTAGGATATAACGAAATGGTTTCTTAAATCGAAGTTGTTAGCCGGTCCTGTCAAACGTCCATTCAATTCCATAGTAAATAAACTGGGATATAACGATATTTATACAACGGAAACTAAACTTTGGATTGGCTTGCCAACTTGTTTAAATATGTTCTATCAGTGCCCAATAGGCAACAATCAGGGATCTCTATCACAAAGTTCAACAAAACAAGATCAATAATCAAATATCGCAATATCTAGAAAACGTAAACCAGTATCTCTTAACACAAAGTTACAAGCTCTTGACGAAGTTGACAAAACGTGACTACGAAGATGATGATCAAAGCCTCCATCTCATGCCGACATGTGTTCAAAACTGAGTATCTATCTTCAGTCATTGTCTAACACGCATCAGTTTTTCCGTATATGACTATGAATGTCATACAAAACCTAGTAAGTCAGCAACAGTTTAATTCCAAGAATCAGTGTCTTGTAACAGATTTATTCACTTAAAATCATTAAGGAGAATGTGGAAATAAAAGATGAAGTGAATTGTTGGTTTTCATCATCCAATCAGAGACTAGGAAGACATTTCTTCTTTGTCTGATCAACAATCTTTAGATATGCCCACGCCGAGATTCTAACACGGGTGGTAGTGATCTATGGTCCAACACACTACCGCTCAACCACACACACACACACACACACACACACATACATACACACAAAGCGTGGTTTTGTTTTAATCATAGTTTTTTTTTTAATATTTAGATTATCCTCTTTTGGATTATTTTAGAAATTTGTTTTTTCTTTCATTTTTCTCTAATTTTACCTGTAATTAATTATACTTACAATTAAATATTTTTTTAAAATCAGTTTGGAGTTAATTATTGTTTGAATGAAAGTATAACACCTGTGCCAGCGCCTTAACTATCTTTATAAAACACACATTGCCCGTGCCTGGTTAATTTGTACTTTTCTTTCTTCAACAATATGACAAACTTTACCGGCAACATGTCCGCTTCTATTCTCTTTTATAAATTGCTACAGTGTCTTCATCATTTATCTTTGATGAAGATGCAACAAGATGGCAAGGTGAGTAAAGCCTTTACTCTAAAATTAGGTCACCTAAATGACTTCATAAAACCTGCTAATTCCACTGAGAAAATCCGCTATAACGTGGATCAGATGAATAGAGCATGGGTAAGTGGAATGACAAGGATTCTCATATACCACTATGAGTCGTCTGTAGCAGACTTTGTAAGTAAAATTTCGTTTCTTAGAATGGATCCGTTCCAAGTTCAGCATTTTTTAAATAAGACGCTGGAAAAGGGTATGAAAAGGTATGGGAAAAAGTTAAATAATAACACCATCCGGGAATTTAAGAAAGTGTTGATGAAAGGACACCCGAACAAGAAAGAATTACAAACATCTTCGTTTAGGACACAACAAAGGGCTACCTTCCAGGAAAGTAGACCTACAAAAGTTCAAAATCGGGAGGAGGTTAAAGCTGGGATCAGGTCCGTTATCGGTCCAAGGGATCCACTTAGTAATTTCTTTCAGTGTAGGTTTAATTTTAGAGGGTATAATTTTTAATCTTTGGAACATGCCTATCAATGGGAAAAGGCTCAGTATTTTGGCTTCCGTGGGTTAGCTAACGAAATAGAGGCGGCGGGAACGGCGGCACAAGCCAAGAGTTTAGCCCGGGAAATCCCGCATTCAGAAAATTGGGATAGGATAAGGATTTCTCTGATGGGGGAACTTCTCCGTTTAAAGTGGGAACAGGTGCCCATTTTTAGAGATGAATTAAATGCTTGTCGTAGTAAAGAAATTTTACATCCTGTTCCAGACACATTCTGGGGAACAGGAGTAGGCGGAAAGAAAGGTAGGAACAATTTTGGCATTTTATTAGACCACCTTCTTAAATACCATGTGCGAAATAGCCTATCTAAGGGCAAAGGTAAAGGTAAGACCGAGAAAAGAGCAGAAGTGGCACCGGTGACGCTGAATAATAGGATTTCGGTGTTGGATGGGATAGATCCATTCTCCGTCGGAGCGGAATGGATCTGGAAGCCGGCATCAGAACCTACGACCACTCGGGCCCTGGTTAGAGACAGAAAATCTCCCTGGAAGACCGATATAATTGAGGGCACTCCAGTTTGTTCAGGTGATTTTCCGGAATTGCCTAAATCGCAGCGAGTGACAAGGTCAACCCGTAAGACTCTCAACCTTACGGAGATAAATTCTACCCCGACGTCGTTGAAGCGTGGACCACCTCCTCCGAGCTCCCCAACAGAGGATGAAGAAACATCCCGAACGGTAAGTCCGCCCCGCAAGAAGAAAATGAAGAAAATAGGGCAGAACATCAAAGGGTGCCACCGCCATGGTGCGAACCCACAAAACGGACAAAGCAACAAAAAAGAGTTGGACCTGGCCAAAGACCACCAAGGACACATTAATTATAGGAGAAGAGAATGTGTCCAGGATAACGGCTACGCCGCACCAGAATGTGCAGCTAGAAAGCTTCCTTGGTGCCAGATTTCAGCATTTTACCGATATGCTGAAGGATAAATCTTTTGTTGTTGGTTGTAAGTGTCCTACAAATATTATTTTAGCACTGGGGATAAATGACCGTAGCTCGGATCCTCAGAAAACATCGATTCGAAATTTAAAAACCATGTTGACATGGATTAAAAATCGATATGATTTCAGTAATATTTTCCTTACAGAAATAAATTATTCAAAATTACTACCGAAAGCGGAACAGACCAACATAGATTCAATCAATCGATATATGGGTCATTGTGAATGGGCTACGGTCATACCCAAGCTGGGTACTCAGAAATTCAAAATTGATTCTAATAGTGTAAAACCTAAAGAAGAAGACACGGCAAATTCAATGGTTCACCATTGGTTAGATTTTTAAACTAAGGTCTTCAAGGGTCAAACTTACCCCTGTTATAAAATAATTAATAACATTTTAAATCTTTCAAGTCACGTTTTGACGACATTAGAAACAAATTTACTAAGTAAGGGACTAACATTCGTTCAAACCCCTAAGATTTCTAAAGCACCCATTTTGGAAGCAACTAAGGATTTCGGGAGGAAACTGAAAATTAAATGTTTCTTTCGCTACGAACGTAACAATTTTAATAAACCACAGAAAAGTTTTATATCTAAGTCTAACTGGGTTCCACCTGACATGGGAACTGATCCCGATTTAATAGAGTGCATAAATAACTTTACAAAAGAAATAGATGAACTAAATGTCCTACGGGAAAAACCAAATTTAACAATTGAAGAACAATTAACACTAAACAACTTACGTAAAAATAAAGATATAGTAATTAAAAAAGCTGATAAAGGTTCGGTAGTAATTGTTGGACAATACCAAACGTAATGCCCCCAGGAAGGCCAATAGTGTCTGATTGTAATAGTGAATCAAAAAATGTATCATCTTTCATAAATAACCACTTAAAACGATTTGCTATGGATCACCCTTCTTATATAAAAAACACATACGATATTGTAGAAAAAATTAAAGCATTAAGTTTGCCTGTTAATTGCTTGCTTATAACTTTAGATGTTGAAAGTATGTATACTAATATAGATCACACCAAGGGGTTGCAAGCGGTAAGGGACGTAATGAGAAATTATCCCATATATGATGATCCAATTATAGAACTTTTAGAATTATCCTTGAAGAGTAATGACTTTTTGTTTAATGATGAATGGTTCATCCAAAAAGTAGGCACTTTTATGGGTAAGGATTGGGCACTACACTACGCCGATATTTACATGGCAAAATTTGAGAAAGAGGCACTACTTAAATGTCCATTAAAACCTCATACCTACTTCCGGTGTTGGATGATATTTTCATAATATGGCCACATGGCAAGGATGCGTTCTCTGCGTTTCTAAATATTTTTAATACACATGAACCACCCATTAAATTTAAGTCTTCTATCTGTATTGATTCGGTCAATTATTTAGATACCACTGTATTCAAAGACCCTAAAAACAATAATACCTTACTGACCAAGGTATTTTTTAAACCAACCGATATTCATCAGATGTTGCACAAACATTCTTTTCATCCAAAATACCTTTAAAGTTTATTAAGATCGCAAATTATACGATTTTTTAGAATATGTTCTAACGAAAAAGACTTTGATAAGGCATGGGGTATTCTTTTTCAAGCCTTGTGTAAAAGAAATTATTCTAAAAGGTGGATGCGTGGTATTAAAGGCAAAACTGTTAGGCAATTGCAAATAAAACAACGTCAGTCAAATACCGGCTTTCCAACTACCAGCCGTTGGGGTTCAAAACCATGCAATATTATGAACTGCATGACGTGTCATCTAATAAGTGATTGCTCAAATATTACGAGCAATTTCACCCAAAAAACATTTGGAATAATGGGAGATATAGATTACTCTTCTTCAAACGTTATTTATGCTTATCAATGCTACTTCTGTAATAAACAATATGTTGGCGAAACTAGTACATCTCTTCGCATAAGAGCTAATGTCCACAGATTTACGATTGAAAGAAAACATCGACTTTCTTCTTTATATACACATTTAAAAGTACACGTAGATAACTCTTCTCTGCCTGATTACAACCGTCCATCTCTCAGTGATTATATTTTAATACCGATTGAACAAATACACAGCTCAGGTTCTGATTGGCAGGACCGAATTAATAGACTAAAACGAGAAACTTTTTGGATTGATACCCTGGGATCATTAGAACCAACAGGGTTAAACAAAAAAAAAAACAACGTTCGGAAGGTATAGTAGAATCGGCCGAAAAAAGTGACACTGTAGCTCTAATAATGCCGTTTTCTAGAACAGGCAATATGGCTTCAAGAATAATAAATAAACATTTTAAGATACTTCAACCGAAGAGTTATTTAGAACACTATCAATATAGTATCATCACAGCTTACACTAAACATAAAAGCTTC
Organism: Paralvinella palmiformis; assembly: GCA_025642065.1. Lineage (NCBI taxonomy): Eukaryota > Metazoa > Annelida > Polychaeta > Terebellida > Alvinellidae > Paralvinella > Paralvinella palmiformis. The sequence goes on from JAODUP010000230.1 coordinate 663,242, forward strand.
TCGGGTTATTTAGTGTCAAGTAAGTTGAAATAAATACCTTAAAATAAATAGAATGTCTCCTGAAGCTCTGGAAAAGTTAATCACAAACACAACTTCAGTAAAACGTCAATCGCCCGAAACACAAAAATCTCAACCCACCGTTACTATGTTTGTAAAGCAATGAGATATCTATGTATCAATTGTCAAATGCTAATTCATTTGAAATTCATTTAGGTTTATTTTCTTATTATGTTGGGCACTTTCACACCTGTACAAACATATAAATTCTATTCAATTATCGTTGGGATGTTTTCAAAACACCGGGTTACGTAAGTTCACAAATAGAACAAAGAGATTAAAATAGCACCCATCCTTTGTTAAAAAGAACTAAAGGATTAAGTGCTTGGCTTCCTATTGAAAAATTGTGTATATGAACCTCGAGCAATATGGTAACGTTAGATATTCTATGCAACCTGATGAAGACTTGAATAGGTCGAAACCGGTCGTTGCTGTTGGGTTGAGTCGTGTTATATCGCTGCTATTATTATTAATTTGAATTTATTCTGATTTATGCTTATATTATTCATACATTATTCATATTGTGTATTAATATTGTATTTCTCCATTTTAGGTTTAATCTTTCTTGGTCGTAGTGTTCGACACAAAGCCTGATTTTGTTTTAATCATAGTTTCTTTTTTTTATATTTAGATTATCCTCTTTTGGATTATTTTAGAATTTTTTTTTCTTTCATTTTTCTCTAATTTTACCGGTAATTAATTATACTTACAATTAAATATTTAAAAAACAAATCAGTTTGGAGTTAATTGTTGTTTGAATGAAAGTATAACACCTGTGCCAGCGCCTTAACTATCTTTATAAAACACACACACACACACACACACACACACACACACACACACACACACACACACACACACAGACATACAGACAGACACACACGCACACGAGCCCTCGTACTCATTGTTCAAAAGTAAATACCAGTACATAGGGAATAATTCTTATTTGACAAAGACAATACATGTATATGTATGTATATGTAGGATATTAATACATGTATCTTTACCGGAAAATTTATAAATCAGTTCTTATATAATGACGGGAAGTACTGAATGATTCAAGTTTTGAAAATAGCGAAAAGTAATGGATGAAGGGATCTTATTGATATAATATTAGTGGATGAAGGGATCTTATTGATATAATATTAGTGGATGAAGGGATCTTATTGATATAATATTAATGGATGAAGGGATCTTATTGATATAATATTAATGGATGAAGGGATCTTATTGATATAATATTAATAGATGAAGGGATCTTATTGATATAATATTAATGGATGAAGGGATCTTATTGATATAATATTAGTGGATGAAGGGATCTTATTGATATAATATTAATGGATGAAGGGATCTTATTGATATAATATTAGTGGATGAAGGGATCTTATTGATATAATATTAGTGGATGAAGGGATCTTATTGATATAATATTAATGGATGAAGGGATCTTATTGATATAATATTAATGGATGAAGGTGTCTTATTGGTATAATATTAGTGTATAATAATGTATATTTGTATTTGAAAGATCTATCAGTTGATACCAATCATGGACTAGATTAGGGACACCTCCGTGATTTAACTGGTAGCACGATGGACCACAGATCACTACCACCTGAATTCGAATCTCAGTGTGGGCATACCTGAGGGGTGTTTCATCTTTGATTTCGCTTCACTTCCTTTGGAGGTTGCTGGGCCCATTTAGCCTACCATGTGCACAAAAGTGGCTGTAAAACATCAATCCTAATCATTATGGACTAGAGTAAACTTTATATCTAGTTATCAGTTAATACTCATTTATAGTCTATGGTCATCACGTTTTTAAGCATTTTAATTCGTTTATCGTAGCAACTCGCTAGATGTCGCTAGTATACTCCATGACTGTGAATTGCATCATCGTCTTTTAACATCTTCTGAAGTAAAAACGCTTTCACCAGGTACCACTAATACAACAATGAACAGGTTCAAACGTATAAGTTCTTATATGTAAAGTTAATATTCTGACAGAATAGGCCGACTTAACAAATGATTCTATATCTGTAATTAATTTCCCTTTGAAAAATAGACGTATTATTATAACAATTATTAATCGAATATAACCCGACAAACCTCATTGGAAAAAAACCCAATTGATAGAAAACGTTACTCATATTAAGCAAAATCATGTTTTACTTCCTTTTTATAAGATGAGTTATTAACTTATTTTTATGCCACATGTTTCATGGTATCAGTACTATCACGCATATTTCAACATATCAGTCACCATGTGATACAGTATCCCGAATCCATCAGTACATCTAGAACTGATTTGGTGCTATCAGGATTGTCAGAATAAAGAATGTATCGCCTTGTCTGGCACTCACATAGTGACTTAAAATTACGTTTGATTATAATTGTGAGGGAATAATGAATACTTTTATCAGAATTAGTAATATTTTGTCTACTTCTTAACGAAGATTTAAGAGTAATTTTCCACTGAATATCTATAAAACAGCGAGCTTACGTCCAAGTGCGTTTTGTCAAATGGGATATTGTCTGAGTGGGGATTTGCTCTGGATGCGAGAAAATGGATCCTATTTTAATTTCTAAAGTTGCAAATTGGTAAATCAGATTTTTAAAAGGCGAATAGCAACTAAAATAGAAATTTAAGTCAAGTAGCACGTAAATGCTTTATATCTATGTATTTGCTTAACCAATGAAATGTCATAAACTTAGTCTTTGTGTAAAATAATATTAAACAGAAACATAGAGTTCGTTACTTCTATTGGAATCTACGGTAAAGTGTTTAATATCCAACATGATTACATTTCTGTGGCGTGTATACATTGTTATTATATTTGACTTTAATTTGAAATTAATTATCATAACACCGATGAAAACTAATATACCACAATTAGCTAATTAAACAATTAGTGTAATTACATGTGTTTCAAGGGGTGTACCATCTTTATTATTGTTTTACCAAAATGTCACCTATTATTTCATTATAATAGTAACAATAATACTGTCAGTAATCCATAGCAAGGTTATTTGAATATTAACAATACAAGCAGAAATAAGACGAAGTATTAGATTAATCGTAATTTTCGCTCTTGAAAAACAAAATGCATGCAATTAGAAAGCAAGATTAAACGTAATTAATATTTCGTGCTTGAATTAACGAGAGCTATGTGTCACTTCGTTAGCATCTTGTTTTCACAGTTTCTAAACGAAGCCTATTCTGACGTGACACATTTCGGTATATTATAAGCAGATTAAGAGATAATACACAGACATATAAAGGTGAATGTGGTACGCTGTGATGCTATAGGAAGACGTTATATTAGGATAATTATTCGGAATTACAAAAGCCTGTAAATATATATTTATTGAAAATAAGACATATACAGAATGAGTGTTCCGGAAGAAGTTAATGTCGCTTTCGGTTCTGGAATGAACAGGGAAATACTACCGTTAGGTATTCCTCAGAACCGCTTGGGCAATATCCTGATACCGATTAGCGGAGATCCCTATTTGGCTCCAGGACGACACGAGAATGAATATTTTACAAGTTTTCTCCATCAAGTGACGTCTCGTATAACGAGTAAGAGGGGCTACTCTCTCGGTGCTAGAACGGAGGAGCGAATGAAAGATAACACCGATTTGTTTTCACCAACAGCCACAACATATCAGAAGGATTGTTCAACGGAAAGAGTTTTTAAAACGACTTACAAAGCATTCAATGCAGGAGCTCCTAGATTTCAGGTTTGGAAACGGGACATTGATTGGGTCACACCTGGACCTGCTGCCTATGAACACAACGTAGTTAGAAATAGGCAGGTCAGATGGGACCAATACTTCGGAGGGACACCGATTAATTTCCCTTCAATCACGCAGCCAAGTACAATATCAAGGAATACCGGGAAGTTGCCAACGACGAAAGAAGAGAAGATTTATCAGAGGAAATTAGCTTATCTAAAAATGTATTTTGATTAAAAATATTAGTCACTAGTTCAGATTATAAAATGATGTATTTACTGATGATAGAATTGTCAATTAACACAATTTTCAATTACTTGACACGACACTGTAAGTAGCAACGATCTACATGTATTTGAATTATACACCTTTTAAAACTGAGAATGGTATTAGTTGTCATTCAAACAATCAATCTCACATTTCGTACAAATATATATCAACAATAACAGCATTATCGAGCCGTGATAGCTCAGTTAGTTAAAGCGTAGGAATCGTAGTCGAACGGTCGCGGGTTCGAGGCTCCGTGAGCAGCAATGCCGTCATGTGGCGACTGGTTCACTCATCCATAAAAAAATGAGTACCTGACAGGAAGTGATGGCTATGTGTTTGAGTAACGCTTTGCGCCTATAATGGCAGCATGTGTTGCATACTCCCTTGGGAGTTGAGATATGTTCTGGGTGGAAACAGGTCTGAGTCAGGGATAATAATACTGTAAATAATATTGTAAAACACCTTAGAGCAGCTTCTAACTTTATTAACTAGTATTAACACGACCACCAACACCAACAATAACAACAGCAATCACCCGAAAGCAGAGAAACACATGCAGCCATCTATCAAAAACAGTAGCATTATCAACAAAAACAACAAAACAGCAGCAACAACAACAACAGCAATTACCCGAAAGCAGAGAAGCACGTACGGATTTTTATCAACAACAGTAGCATCATTATCATCAACATCAAAAACAACAACTACAACAAGAGCAGCAACAACAACAACAACAATCATCCGAAAGTAGAGAAATGTATACAGATTCAGCGGTTTTAAATGTTAGACATCATACTAACAACAACAACAATACTAATAACAACAACAACCACAACAACAACTTATACAGATTCAGTTGTTTTAAATGTTACACATCATACTAACAACAACAATAATAAAAACAACAACAACAACAACTTATACAGATTCAGCGGTTTTAAATGTTAGACATCATACTAACAACAACAACAACAACAACAACAATAATAACAACAATAACAACTTATACAGATTCAGTGGTTTTAAATGTTACACATCATACTAACAACAACAACAACAACAACAATAATAACAACAACAACTTATACAGATTCAGTGGTTTTAAATGTTACACATCATACTAACAACAACAACAACAACAACACCAATAATAACAACAACAACTTATACAGATTCAGTGGTTTTAAATGTTACACATCATACTAACAACAACAACAACAACAACAATAATAACAACAACAACTTATACAGATTCAGCGGTTTTAAATGTTACACATCATACTAACAACAACAACAACAACAACAATAACAACAACAACAACTTATACAGATTCAGCGGTTTTAAATGTTACACATCATACTAACAACAACAACAACAACAATAATAACAACAACTTATACAGATTCAGCGGTTTTAAATGTTACACATCATACTAACAATAATACAAATAACGGGAGTCTATTTTTGGTTATAAGAAGACTGGCCGATAAGAACAATAAACCATCTATTTTACTTGGTTTATAAAATGGCCGCCGTTTATTTTTAATTTATAAACAAAAAAGGTTTTCTGTTCTAGTATTCTGACGGCTATTTCAGGTAAGTGCTATTCAGATTTTAGAGGATGTATTGTGAATGGAATGTCGAAAAGTCCACATTACTTCAGTGGCATCGGGAACAGCATCCAACAGTAAGTAATCATTGCGCACTTCCTGAAACACAAACACAAATGACATATCAACAGATTCAATCATAGAGAAATCTGGTGTTGATTTATTTATGTTGAATTCCGACACGAACATGTCCATAGATTCTTACATAGTAGACTCCAGCATGCAAGATATTACGGCGTTCACTAAATCAACATTCTGAACACATGGCCAGCGGAATACACCTCATCTAGCTATCTCGTGGTATTCATCACGAACAATTACTATATTACAATTGATGTGGCAACTTTTATTGCCCACATAATAACTAACAGCTAGTGGTTTGACACCTTTGGAACATATGATACATGGGAACGACGGAGGCGTATTCACTGGTAAATGGATGGAAATTCAGAGAGGGTTTTCATAAGTGTGAATCTACTCCTGAGCAAACCCAGCAATTTAAATTCTCAGAAGATACTAGCTTCGATACATGATATGAATTGTATTATAATAAAACAATGTATTTAAAAAAATGGCAGTCAATATTAGCGGCCACTTGATCCTCATAAACGGCAGTCAGTCGTCCAGCCATCATCTAATTTAGGTTATAGTAAGGTAGTTTAAGTAGGACCACCTATGAGGAGATTTTAGTAAAACCTGTATGTTTTTGGATTTCAAAATAACCTGTAAAATAATCACATATTATATATTTTCTACACCAAATAATTATTGGACAAGCAGAGATATAAAATGGAAAAATATACTGCTTTGTGATAATACATTATGTTTGGCGATCATAACGTTTGTTTTGTGAGTACAAGGTCTCACAAATTGACAGATATTTCAATTAGATAAATTCAATATATATATATATATATATATATATATATATATATATATATATAAACCGACACAAACATACACATACATACAGACGCACGCACACACACATACAATAATCGAACTAAATATTACGAACAAAGAGATAATTTTAGTGATGGTTCGTTACATATAATATTTGTGAAAATAATGAATATCTTAAATCTAGAATAAAACATAACCCCAACATACTGAATGAACTCGTGGAAGTAGTTTGAGTAGAGTACAAAGTTACTTAAAATGAGTTTATCAGTTTGACTTTTACTGCTCTCATTAGAAGATCAGCTGGATTTCTAATGCTAAATGACACCTGTATTTACGTAAAATGGGGTTAGAATTTACTGAAAAGAGAAATGCTCGTAATTACTATTGGGAATACATCAATTATTACAAGACGTTGATGATTGGATTATGGGTTTAGGTTGATTTGAAAATCCCAGCCATTTGATATTACCTTTTAGGCCATTCAATAAAATATTATGTAATAATGTAAAGTTTGCTGATGTATGACACAGGTCTAACGGTAAATTATCAAAAAATAAGTTCTTCAACCATTTAAATGATCGGATATATTCTATTGATTAACGTCTTAAATGATATTAATCATAGGTGGCTATTATAATAAATATCTACCATTTAATTTATAGTATATTTGTATATCATGATCAATGATATCAGAAAAGGAATGATATTATTTGATCCGGCTGATCACGACAGATAACAAATATGCTAGGATTTATATACATATCTTACGTTAGTGCTGCACCAATATTTACATAGCTATTATGAAACTGACAAGGCCTAACTGGAACCACCAGAATACCTTTCCGCTAACATCATTTAAGGTCACAGCTGTACATATGTGAGTATTGGTCTAGTACATTGTCAGTCAATCTAAAATAAATGTGATCAGGTAGTTGATGTTGTTAAAAATATCTTATTCCGGAGAGTTGGTTGGCTGGTAATGTTTCAGTCCAGAAATTTGTTGGTGAATTGACTCCAGATGGATAATCATTCTATCATCCAGCTTGGACTCAGAAAAATGATGGGGGTGTGTCGGCATTCCTCTTCGTGGTTCTCTGAAGTGTGAAAGTCATTTGCGCTTTCAGGCTAAGTCATGAACATTATCTACTGAATATGTTTTATTTGGAGGGTACGGGATACATGTTAATAGAGATGTTATCTACCGATTACAGCCAAATAAAATGTTCCGAAGGCTGCAGATGTCTTGACGAAAGTTTTGCAATTTGTTAATCCTTTAGCTACCAATAATGGCCATCTGTTGTTCTTAGAGGAATTTTATATACATTTGGATGGCTAGAGGAATCCAGATACCAAAGAGGTCAATGACTTTCTTTGTTCGGTTAACCGCAGGGATCGTGTGCAAGAAATTGCACATAGATATGATAACATCTTTGATCTTGTGATTTGATCACATACATCTTTGTATTTTCAGCTTGAAATTGTCCGATGAATTATTCGCTTTGCCCATCCTTGGCCAATTTTGTGAAGACTATTATGTAATGTTACTTATGTTTTTCGTTTATATTATAACTGTTTTGTAATATAATTGTTATCAAGAGCGATATAGGTGTGTTTGGGCTGTTGATGATTTCCATGTCAGTGCCAGAACCCTGGAGGACAATGGTGCTAGTGAAGAACCAATTGAACAATTATATCGTCCCAGAGCTGGCTATGGTTATCCCGTCTCCAGAAGACTGAATTAATTTACAGAGGCTATTAGAGGCCATCTTGTGATGTCAGAAATACACAACATTCTCGAATATTTAGATTCGTAATTTCATGCTTTGGATAAAGCTCATACCAATTATGTACAGCTAGCAGCGGTGATTGATCTTCTAATGGTGGAAATCCGCAAGCTACACATATATCTCAGATAACTGAGATGGCAAAATCGGCTCATCGTCAGTTTGATGATAAAGTGGTAGATGCGAGTGTTAGCAGAGACTTGAAAGATAATGTGTTACCAGAGGACAATGTATCCCAGATAAGATCCAGTAGCTCGACATTTGGGTCGTACGCCAAGGCTGCAGCGAAGAAGGCAGCATTACACGCAATGTTGGGACGATTAGGGCAAGACAACTAAACAATAAACAATAGTGTTAAATCCCGAGGCGAATCCATGGATACCTCGTACAATTCCGGATAGTCCATCATGGTTCGCAGCTTCATCTCATGTGTTAGAATATTTAAATCTACCCGAGACCGCAATTATGAACTTTTATGGTGACCCATTAGATTTGTTATTTATTCATGCACACATTTGACGGTGTTGTTGATATAGCATATGTATCTGATTCTGCCAAGTTATCACATCCACTTAAACTGTGTGCTTTAATGACACCCATTGAGGGAAATTACTAAAAGGCCATTTTGGTAATGAATTTATTTAATTTTGGTCTACCTATTCCTATATAAAAAGGACATCTCCATTATTTGTGAACGATTTCCAATACATGTAGATCGTAGGTTTAGATTTGAGATTAATTTTAATAAAATATTTATTTTGCTTCTACTGTTTAGTAAGAACAATTGATCATTGTGTAATATGTTATTTAGCTGTAATAATCAATAGGACTGCTTTGTTTTCACCCCCACCTCGTGGTGTTTTTGTAATCATTTTGTACGCTTGTATGCAATACTAAAGATTAATATATTTAATTAGTTTTCTCCAGCATGACATAAATATGTAAACAACTTTCAATAATACCCATTTCTCTTCGTCTTCACAATCGTAGCATTGACTTTGTAAATGTAGTTTGTCTTACATAAATCTTACAAACATAAAATCAAGGTTTATTTGTTTTAGGCAGGAGTTAACGACATGTTGTCAAACAATTGAATGATGTCCTACTAAATATCAACTTTATTATTATTATTATTATCATCATCTTTATAATACACGTAAGTAAAATAATACAGATAGACAAAAGTTGACTGAAATGCAGGCAATAAATGGATATTCGCTAAAATAAAACGAATATGGATCAATATCCTGATATTTTCATCCTTTATTTATGGACTACATAATTAATACTTTGTATTATCTAAATTCAAAATGATAATTGAACAATGTTATTTATAATACTGATACAACAGCAACATCACCGATGTGTTAAAATAAACTCCTTCATAGACCATCCCATACTATAACGTTTATAAAATACCCCAGAATAGCTTAATATTATACATACTACACGATTATTCTATTAACTCCAATCATTACCACTGAAATATCATATATCATGCCCACTAAAAACGTTCGATCCAAAGATAAGGAATAGGGTCAGTGTAGTCATGTTGATGCTTACAGTAAATGTTATAGTCATTTGTAATATTAGAGTTATAAGTTTTGTAATCTAAAAACAAGATAAACATTTAGTCTGTCGGATGAACAATCACCGAACGAATTATGAGACGCTTGTTCTTTGTAAACTTATCGAAGATTTATTTTCCTAAATGGTGTATCTTACCTACGGATGTTAAATTCAGATAATGACTCATCAAATTCAGACTGATGACTAAACATTTACATTTCGGGTTGTACGGTTAGATATAATTGAATGATGTATTAAAACAATGTTTGCTACAGATCATGCGTTCCACTTAAAGAAGGCCAAGTATTTATAGGTAAATTCTAAATATTATCCTTGCTGCCTAATTATATGTGTTTGGATTGATGCAAGGTGAGTATTATAATATTGTTTTAATGACTTTACATTTTTAAGACGTTGCATGTAATATGTTTTATAACGATTTTTAATCTTCCCCCTTGATACAATCATTTAGCTTTTATCCGATCCTTACATATTACCATACTCATAAACAAATCAATACCAATCTTTGCTGTCGTAACACTGTTTTAACCTCAACATAGTCGAACAATATGTATATTTCTCATATTATGTATGTGGGCTTCTTCTCTAAGTCACTAGTCAATGTATCAGTGACGTTCGCACTTAGTTCTGGGGTACGTAAATTAAAACATTGTCATCATGACGGAAGTATTATTATTTATATTTTGGAATAATAATACTAATAATAATAATGTTATTATTATTATTCTTCTTATTATTATCATTATGATATGTCAACTAAAGTAGATCTATCTTTGAAAACAGGATGATTAAACTTATTCAATTTAATTTCTTGTTAGTATCTTATTTTATTTAAAGTATTCATTCCTAAATATGGACAAACCCTGGTTGTTAAAATCAAACAATCTTTTGGATAAGCGTACAGGTGTTCAACAATATCATTTAGCAAACTTAACTGTAATAATGCAGTACCGCTTACGGAATTTCATATAAAACGAATCCAATTATTTTAATATATCAGAGAACTGATGTCCACTGAATTTATTTTAGGAGTTACTTTAACATTTCATAATTCCATCAATTTCAATATGAAGATTACTTCAGACAAGATTTTCAAATATGGTATAACATTTTCTTTGCTGAATCATGCACCAGGAGTGTTTTTGTCAAACGGTTTCTATCTACACATATAACAGCAACCTACAAATCATAAATTATAGTACCATAACGAGCTATTAATCATAAATTAATCAGCAGAAAATATATCCATATATATATCTATTTTAAATGAGATCTCAGAAATATATTTGTAAAAAAACATTTTGAAGAACGATTTAGTATTCTGCTGGGTACATATATTTACTTTTAATCAAATGAATATCAATGAGATTTATAATCCTGAATGTTCGTGAAGTCAATATCATTATTTTTTTGCCGATTTCCATGAACACCTGTGAATCCATTTCTTCCTTTCAAATATATTTGAAGTATCCTTTGTAATGACGAAATTTGACAAGAAACCAGTGTCTGGCTGCAAATATATGTGAGTGCGAGTGTGTATTTGTATGAGTATTTTGAGCACGCGCGTATGTGTGTGTGTGTTTTCGGGTACATAGTATGAGGCAATAGGCACAGAGCATCAACATATCTAAACATCCTTCGAAACCTACCTCCATAAATCTAAATACAACTATACATACATTAATCTAAAAATAAAATGTTCCATACCTCCACATATTGATAGATGTGTGCGTATACCTAAGCATGTGTCTGGTCTACTCATCAGCCTGTGGGAACCAGCTAATTCGCTTTTCGTACGCGACAAATATGTCACGCCCACAGGAAAGCGGATACATGCAGGCTACGTACAAAACGTGGAAGCACGTAAAAAACATACCATTTGATATCACAGCTCGCAACAAACAACACGTGCGTGTGGTTCAATGGTGACTTGCTACATACATATCATAAACTATTTTGACACCACAGTTTACATTCAACAGTAATTTTCTGTGGTCCAAAAGAAACCTGTATATAAAACATTTCGACACCTCAGATGCTGACGTCAGCTTTATTCTGGGTTCGAATAACTAAATAAATCCTACCTATATGAACCATATATATCGGTACACGTCCGATTAGTCTGGCGTCGAAGTTCTTCTCTAACCTAAGTGAAAATTCAAGCCCTATATATATCCTCAGCGTGTTAACAAACATTACAGTTTGTTCATAACAAAGAGAATGTACACTAACACAGTATGGACTCACTGAAGCGATTAAACTAAATAAAAACAAAGTAGCAATACCGCACAATGGATTATTACTGGACTAGAACGAAATATCGTCTCAAACCTGAGTAAATACTACGATTCACTCGAACATAACAGCTAATCCTCATACGTTTCCGTTCATCACTAAGTGAACGTTCATTCACGCTTAATTTAGCGTCCCTAAGTATATGCAGTTAGGTGTGGTGGGATCTAAATTAAAGCGCCTATCCACTTGATCTATTTGACCCATGGTCGAGAACAGCGGATTTCGGGCAGATCTCCGATACTGCGAATGACACGTCGGGATTATAATAGCTATACATTTAACAAATTTCCTATATCAGTGTAATCTAATTACTCATAATATGGGAAAAATCTCTGTCCGCAGCTTAATACCCATGGAGATGCCTGCCGGAGTAACAAACGACTCCAGGAGTATAAATCCATCAAGCAGCATTGTATGAATTAATAGGTCGTTTCGCCAGACCACATAAGAGGACAACAATATAGATTCTACATTATACATAACAAAGCTAATAAACTCAAATATGTTGTAATAACGACATAACTTTCTTACATTGGTGTAATAAGGAATCTGGATGGAAATAGATAAGATGTCTGGCACGGGCAATGTGCGTTTTAGGGTACATAGTAAGTTATATACTAGTAAATTATATACGTATTAATTTATAGTTATTAAATATTTACTACCACCACTACCAGCACTACCACCACTACCACCACTACCAGCACTACCACCACTACCACCACTACCAGCGCCACCATTATTACTACTACATGTCCCATTTAGCCTAACATGTGGACAAAAGTGGCCGTAAAAAATCATCATCATCATCATCATCATCATCATCATCATCATCATCATCATCATCATCATCATCATCACTACTATTACTATTATTATTATTATTATTATTATTATTATTATTATTATTATTATTATTATTATTATTATTATTATTTCTACTACCACTACTACAACTGATATTCTACTGATATTACGATATCAACAATAACACTAACCATAATAATAATAATAATAATAATAATTATAATAACTATAATGCTAATACTAATAATAACGAGAACTTAATATATTTTTATGGGATTGCTATCTCAAATATGGTGTAAAATTCAGAGAGGTATATGGTGTAAAACTCGATACCCCCTAATTACGAACAACAATAAATGCCAATCGTTCGTGAACATTATGTGAAAATCAAAACTAACTGCGCTATTACGGCTCATAGATTAATTAAAATGTGTTTTGTGTGTGTGAATTTTTATGAGTGAATAAATGATACTAGGAATTGGGACTGTACAAGGTATTACGGTCCAACAGAATCACTGTGATAAAGCTAATACGAATAATATCAATTCTAATTTTCGAATTAGCTACAATCAAATTATAGTGAATTATCTTTATGATTAAAATGGTCTAATTAACCCCCATTATAAGATGTTCAATTGTATGATAAAACCTGAAAAAGCACGTAACTCGGCATTACATCAATGGGTCACTTGTCAGTAACCTGATTTCATCAAAGACTATTTATAACAAGATGTGTTACTTCGCGTTTTAACATGGGACGCCATTTTGAATTCAAGGAGCTCCAGGGCCCTAAGCAACCGGAGGTAGATTGTCACGGACAGCTCCCTTCGTTAACATGGCGCCTAATGGCACTGGTTCATTCTGCGCCGCTTTCGGCTGCAGTAACAGAAAAAGTATGCACAAATAAAGACATCCCCGAAAGGAAATGAAAGCTAGTGTAAAAATTTGATATGATCTGGCTTTTTTTAAATAAAGGATATTTAAAAATAAGCATAACCACTTGAAGTAGACACGCCCCTACTTGATATGACCCAAGCAGTATGTCCAAGCAGAATCTATCTAGATCTATATTTGTTTCAGACAAATTCTGATAAACTTTTATTGAACAATATCAACCTACTAATCACAAAATTGGTATGTAAGATATACATAAGCTTACAGTTACATGTACTGGAGCCACTGAATATGTTATGGGCAGAAGGTATATTTTACTTTATTATTGTTAAAAATGTAATTGGACTTCTAAAATTACTATAATCAGATCATCTTTACCTAATTACAATAATTATAAGTAGCTGAGTATTTACATGATCAACTGCATCCATATTTATTTTTAAACGTAGGCAATTGGTACTTCTATTTATAATTAAAATGTTATGAAATACCTCAACTAGTGGTAGAAACATTCATTTTGTTATTTTTTCTATTGACAGAAGTAAAAGATGGGTTATTAATTGTTGTCGTTCAGATATATGACGAGGAAAGATTTAAATTACTTGAATACTAATTGTAGAATGTATGATATGCACTTCACTGAAACGGAATTCACGAACCAGACAACTTATCTAGAATGCTATTTCAACTATTTTTGAGGTACCAAATCCACCGCAAGCATCCACTGAAATCAAAGAGGAAGGTATTAACAGATAATAGATGACTGATTGTAACTATAGATGGACCTGTGGTACAAGAGATTTGATGCCACTTATTGTATGAAAGTACAAATTTATCTATCTCTAACATGTAATGCGAACATAAACATTGTTAATATTCCATGTATACTCTTTGTTCTAGGCTGGGCAGGCCTATATTGCATAGTCTATATTATTGAGGTGTAGACTTTTAATGAACTTATAATGTTTTTAGTTAATATATGACAAACGGACATGATGAATATATGGTGAACTGTGTTATGGTTGCGTTATAATAGCTATATATATCATTATATGTATATATCCAAATAAATAGAAATTTAAGGACGATGCTTCGCTTAGAAGTAGCATCTTGGTCATATTTCTCAGGTGTGACCAGTAGGGAATAATCAAATCAAGAAGTGGACCATTCAGCCAAAGGTTTTATGAAATTGTTTATTAAAAGTTTCAGACGTAGTAGAATGGCAATTCTTCAATCGTAGTCTTATCTAACAGTTTGTTATTTTTTATTACACTTAGAAAAGTAATAGTTTTATATATAGAGACTTAATAATCTACAGTTGGTATAATTCGCTTTACACTGATAATATAAATGAAAACCTTTTCTAATTCACACGACGCAAATACATTTAATATATAAATACATTATTTAATAAGCATTATAAATAAACTAATTTAGTTAATTATTTTTAACGAACTTACCAGAATATTTGTTTACTTACGTCGAGTTACTTCTTTATAACTGATCATTATAAATATTTCACCTCTCATGTTCCTTTATGGCTTTGTGGCATCCTCTAAAGTCAACCAGACTTCGGTAGTAATAAGCTTATAGATAACTACTTCTGGACCAGATCACGGAGATAGAGTTGTCAAGTGATCCGAAATGTACAGGAAGCCAGTGGAACTGGAACAAATTGGAAATTGTGCGTTCTTTTTTCAATATGATTTACGAGATTTGAAGGACTAATCTCCACTCGTTACAGGTTGTTTATCAGAAACAGAAAGACTGTTGGTAGTAAATTCATTTGATTCTCCATTCCTAGGATCGTTATACAATACAACGGCAGATTTCTTACAGAAATGGAATAATCTGTATAATTAGATCCTTCCTTTAGCAAGTTGTACATTTTCATGGAGGTCGTTCTGGTCTACGTATTATTCCTTGACATGAAGGAAAGATTAGAGTATTTTCACACTCAACAATTCATCTGTATTCATGGCGATATGGCATTTTGGTTGGGAATATATATTTATATTTTTTTCTTTTTATCTCGAAGATATTCATGAGAGGACAAAATGTGACCGGTCTGCATTTTGACTTATTATTAGTCAATTTTCTTGTCCACGTGCCTGACAAACCAATCTCATAAATGGCCATTTTTCTGTATGGACTAATCACCTGAATTAAATATACTACAAAAACTACGAACTTCAACATGACACTTATTACCAACATTTGTAACCCCAGTTATTGTAGCACCAGATGAGATTATTGCTGATGGATAATATTACAAATCAACCATCAAAGGATAATGATTTTCTAAAGCTATCCTGTAAAGCTGCTACCTTTAATAACGAATGCGCTTAGTTTATGACACTCCCCACACAAGCACAAACGCACACACGCACACGCATAAACGCACAAACGCGTACACACACACACATACACACACGCACACACTCTGATATAAGTGTATGCGTGCGTGTACTTATGAAAGTGTGTGTGATTGTATATATGCGTTGTTTGCGCACGTGTGTATGTGTATGTATGAGTGTGTGTGTGTGTGTGTGTATGTGTATGTATGAGTGTGTGTGTGTGTGTATGTGTATTGTATGTTGGTGTGTGTGTGTGTGTGTATGTATGAGTGTGTGTATGTATGAGTGTGTGTGTGTGTGTGTGTATGTGTATGTATGAGTGTGTGTGTGTGTGTGTATGTGTATGTATGAGTGTGTGTGTGTGTGTGTATGTGTATGTATGAGTGTGTGTGTGTGTGTGTGTGTATGTATGAGTGTGTGTGTGTGTGTATGTGTATGTATGAGTGTGTGTGTGTGTGTGTGTATAAGCTGAGACGGCTAAACCAAGTTAAAAGACAAAGTAAATGATTCACACACCACATACTCACACTAACGGTAGATCAGAGAGTACCTTCAATAACATAACATTTCAGGTACTTCTTGTTATCGGTCGTCATTCTGACTATTTTGCTAGTAGGGTGGAATGTGAAGAAATATGATGCGTTAAATGTTCACAATAGAGAAGATTATCGTTTTCGAAGTCTACATTTGAATAGGGGAGGCTCGACCTTGTCATTGAAGGTAGTTCTCTCTCTCACACACACACACACACACACACACACACACACACACACACACACACACACACACACACACACACACACACACACACACACACACACACACAAGTACAAGCACACATGCATAGGTATACGCACACATCTATCAATATGTGGAGGTATGGAACATTTTATTTTTAGATTAATGTATGTTTAGTTGTATTTGTATTTATTTTTAAATTTATGGAGGTAGGTCTCGAATGATGTTTAAATATGCTGATGCTCTGTTCCTGTTGCCTCTTTATATGTACCCTAAAACACGATATATATATATATATATATATATATATATATATATATTATATATTTTCTATTTTTCTTTCGCTCTTTCTCACACTTTCTCCTCCCTGTCTTTCGATCTCTCCTTCACTCTTAATCTCTCTCCCTATCTGTCTTTGTATGTCTATCTATCTGTCTATATGTCTCTCTCTCTATCTCTCTCTCTACTTCTCTCGTACTCCGTCTCTCTCTCTCTCTCTCTCTCTCTCTCTCTCTCTTCTCTCTCCCCCTCGCTCTCGTACTCCGTCTCTCTCTCTCTCTCTCTCTCTCTCTCTCTCTCTCTGTATTGTAATGTTTTTCTTTCCAACTAGTTTTTATCAGTATTTAAGGCATAATATAATCAGTTTATATTTTGAATATTAATTAGAAACTGGGTAAACGAGATTGGACTGCTGCATATATACCAACACCGAATAAACTTGATACTTGGATTGTGCCGAATGTTCCTGATCATCTGAGAAATGCATATCAAACAGATCCCGAATTAATTCGACATATCAGAGAGTTTTGGATAATTCCTCCTTTCAAAGGCCCCATTTCTCTACAGACGCACAATAACTCTTTTCCAGTTCCCGGGAGGGATTTTTCTGAATCAGGACAACCAACAGTTGTAAACAAACTTCTTTCCAGTAAAACGAAGGGCTTCTACGTAGAATGTGGCGCAGGTGACGGCGAAATCCACTCAAATTCATTATTGTTTGAGTTATATCATCACTGGGATGGGATACTAATTGAAGCAAATCCAACATATTTTAAGACTATTCTTCAAAAGAAACGTCGAGCCTTTATGCTGAATGCCTGCCTCAGCCCAACAAGAAAAGCTACCATGTTGAACTTCACCCAATATGGTATAGCAGGTGGTCTAACGGATCTGATTCCAGATGAACAAAGAGAGTTTTTCGGCTATAAAGGAAAACCAATAGAAATTCAGTGTTTCCCTCTCTACTCAATTCTGTCTGCATTGGAAATAAAAAAGGTTGACTATTTATCTCTGGACATTGAAGGACCTGAAGTTGAAGTGCTACAAACTATTCCATTGAATGAAATAATTATCGACGTGTTATCGGTGGAGAAAAGGATAATGAATAATCCTAATGGTACTGCGAAAAAAATAGACGATATCATAAGAGTGCTGAAGCCATATGGATATCATATGGAACGGATTGTTCAATTGGATGTCATTGTATCAAGATTATCTACTAATTGAACAACAATTCGAGGCCTATTATTAGAACCAAACTTTATTACCTTAAACATGTCAGCGAGAAAATGACTTAATAATGACATTTTGTAAGGAATTGTAATAGGTAAATGCTTAGCGGTGAATGATACATGTGTACAGATTATTCCTTTAATAGTGAAGAAAGTTAATGTGCTATTATCAAGGCAGAAACTAGTTTTGAATGGGTGGATGGTTTATATAGCTTCGGCTTTAGTGTTACCTGGGAAATATGCTAGAAGGCTAAATATTTATGTGATTGAAATAAGTAATAAATGTGTACTAACACTAAATTCAAGGAAATTCTTTTGAAAGAAATGAGGAAAATACGAAATTTGGTTTGTCATTTGTACATAATATTAATAATTATTAAATATATACATGACAATAATATGTTATAAAAGAATGGCAATAAAGAATGTTTTAAAGTTATGACCAATTAGCATATATAATGCTAACCTAATTATTGATAATTAAGTCCGATTAACTCGCTATAGCTAACTATTTGGGGAATGTTCGGTGTAGATCATTCGAAAAATATTTAAAAAATGCCACACATAGTACATTTCGGATTAAAAGTTAAAACATTACACATTGTGTGCTAAAAAAGAATAACATTTTTACAAAAGTAAAACAAAGCATCCATAATAAAAACATATCCATAATCACATTTTCCACATACAATAAATATCCAACCAATGAATAGCATAAAAATTGCCTAGTCATTAAAATTTGCTTTTTAATATTCCAAAATCGTAGTTATTTGGGCCGAAGATCCAAGTATCTCTCCCCAGTGGCAATCTTTAGAGTTCACGCTGAGCTTGTTTGAGATAATTCAAAATTTTTTATTAATACGTTTTTTATATATTGAATAAATCTAAACGCAAATTCTTTTTGGTTCGTTAAAAAGGAAAGTATACATAAATCTACATAACTCAAATAACTTACAATCTACATATGCAATTATTATTTTTAGTTATATCAATCAATAATTAGAAAGCTATTGATTAATTATTTACGATATTTGAAGTTTCAGAAATTGATAATTAGATTTCCAGAACTAGATGCAATTATTATAATTTATTTGTTATTAATCGAAAATTACTATCATAATTCGAAGGATTTTAATTTGAACTCTAGAAAGGTCATTTATCGCATCTACTACATCAGTGTATTGTATTATCTTTGAGTTTGAGTAAATTATTATTTAGCAAACATCAACAACAATAATAATAATGATAGTAATATTTATTTAATAAAGCGTCCTTACTAGCAGGAGCCATTTATTTGCATAATATTAGCCAATATATAATGTCGATCAAGCTGTAAGTATGTTTTTAAATATCAATTTTTGTCGAAAGTGGGTGACCCCAATATTACATTATTTAGCATATACATAAAGTTCAGAGTAAACTTAGTGTATTACTTTGACATAAGTAATTGTGCTATTGGTGTACAGCTTATGTTTGCTTACTGTTCTTACAAGTCTACCTCAGTACATTACGATGTAGACATGTATCAGGACATAGCAGCAGGAAAGGTTCATTACTATTAATATTATATGTTAATCAAATTTATTGGTGAGCGTTATATGCCTGGAGGTAGAGCTCATTTATGTGTCTAAACCGTTTTTCTTCAATATGTAGAAAGCCAGTTGTTTGGAGTTTATTCTTAATATAGAGCTTGCCTTGGCTTAGTACAACTTTGTTCTTCGGGTCAGCCTTTTGGATATTAAAATACAAGCGCCATACCTTTCACTCGAATTATCTAATTGATGTAACTGCTACGTATAATTAAGTTTTAAAAATGTTGCTTATGTGACCTTTGTACTTACACTTGTGTGTACTTACACTGGTGGCACAGTGTTATATCATAATGGCCAGTACACGCATAACGCACACGTTTAATGTAATAGAGAATCATATTGCAAATTTTAAGTATATATATATATATATATATATTATATATATATATATATATATATATATATATATATATTTTTTTATGTGTGTGTGTATGTGTGTGTGAATGTTCTTTACTTGTACATTCTATGTTAATGTTTAATCTCAAAATTCGCACAACAATGACGACTGCATTCTACTAAATCCATGAAATAAATTGCGTATACTGAGAATTTAACCTAATATTATTTAAACTAAGGCTAGCTACAACTGTGTGAAGGAATCAAAGTGCATACATATGTTTGAAGTATCTTGTTTTGAAACAACTGTACCCATAGCCTAGTATTGTAAAACAGTTTATGGTGCGAGAAAATACTGTAAAGGTGTATCACTTTATTTCATATCAATTGTACATATTCCAGAAATGCAATGTAGATAAACATAAAATCTGTTTCTGTATCTGAGGTAATTCTGCTTCATTTCTTACATAAATGTATACTGGCGCCCCCACGGCCTACCTGGTCGCGTGGTTGGACAATGGATCTATAGCACCTAGCTTCAAACCCCGGCTAGGCTATATTAGAAGGGTGTTTCATATTTCACTTCGCCTCATTACCTTTGGAGGTCGCTCGGCCTATTTAGCCTACCATGTGCACTAAACATTTACATTTACATAAAGTATACACAAAGCAGACATTAATAATTAGAATCCGTTATTAGCCATGCCAGAATATTCACTTAACTTTATAACGTTTCTGGTTTGGTGTATTGTTTTAATATTTATTTGGCTTCCGTTCAGGTTCCAAATATTTCTTAAACTGTAAAAAAATACAAAAATGTCTTCAAAGGTAAAATACTGTTATCACATATTTATTTTCATTAGCTGTTTACCACGTTCTAATTTTCGGTTGTTTGATTCAGGAATATGCAGTCTGATGCAATCAGGCCAATCTTCAGAGTGAATGGTACATTAACTCAAAACTATTATACCTCGTGAGCTCCATGCTTTTATGAAATAAATTAAACGTAATAGGTAATATCCTGTTGGTAAGATGTCAGTTATGATAGAATGAAAGACTAGATAAAAAGTTGCCCTTTTGCATGTTATCAGAAGGGAAATTATAATTATCAACATATATACATTTATTTACTAGGTCCTAGTAGATATTAAAAGATACACATCACATCAAAGGCACATAAATTATGTGTATAATTCCAGAAATAGTTAAATATAAATTGCAGATTTTGAGCAATAATGACTTTCATTCATATTAATATGTTTTCAATACACAATAAAATGATTTACAATAACAACGAAATTAACAATGAAAACAAATACATGATATACAACAACTACTGTTGGTACTACTACTACTACTACTACTACTACTACTACTACTACCACTACTACTACTACTACTACTCACTACTACTACTGCTACTACCACTACTACTACTACTACTACTACTACTACTACTACTACTACTACTACTACTACTACTACTACTACTACTACTACTGCTACTACTACTACTACTACTGCTACATACTACTCTACTCTACTACTACTACTACTACTACTACTACTACTACTACTGCTGCTGCCTGCTGCTGCTGCTGCTGCTGCTGCTACTGCTGCTGCTGCTGCTGCTGCTGCTGCTGCTGCTGCTGCTGCTGCTGCTGCTGCTGCTGCTGCTGCTACTGCTGTACTCTGCTGCTGCTGCTCTGCTGCTGCTGCTCTGCTGCTGCTGCTGCTACTGCTGCTGCTGCTACTGCTACTGCTTCTGCTTACTCATCTGCTACTGCTACTACTCTTCTGCTGCTGCTGCTGCTGCTACTACTGCTGCTACTGCTGCTGCTGCTGCTTCTACTCTAGCTGCTCTCTGCTGCTGCTGCTGCTCTCTCTCTCTACTGCTCTTCTCTTGCTGCTACTACTGCTACTGCTGCTGCTACTCATTACTCTACTCTGCTCGCTACTACTGCTGCTGCTGCTCTACTCTGCTATCTACTACTACTACTACTACTACTATTATTATTACTACCACTACTACTACTACTCCTACTACTACTACTATTACTACTACTACTTCTACTACTACTACTATTAC
Organism: Paralvinella palmiformis; assembly: GCA_025642065.1. Taxonomy (NCBI): domain Eukaryota; kingdom Metazoa; phylum Annelida; class Polychaeta; order Terebellida; family Alvinellidae; genus Paralvinella; species Paralvinella palmiformis. The sequence goes on from JAODUP010000230.1 coordinate 685,817, forward strand.
TACTGCTCCTACTATTACTTCTCCAATTTCTGTTATTTTTACCTCTACCTCTACTAATCCTATAAATACAACAACATCTACAACTACTACTATTACTACTACAACTACTTAACTACTCCTACTACTACCCATATTTGAAATAATAATGTCAATAACGAGAATACTACTATTACTATTACAAAGATAATAATAGTAATAATAATAATAATAATATAATAATAATAATAATAATAATAATAACGATGATGACATTAAAAATACATATACAAATACATGATGACAACATTTTAATGTACTTACAATTGAATTAAATTCCAAAGAGACAGAAACATTGATTAGCGACTCAGCGAAGAAGCTCAAATATATAATATGATAAACATATATTGTTTGGCAATTGCTCTATGTTGAAATGCAAAGAGTGATTTGACATCCAAGACTAGCAATCTTTGTATAGAACTAGACATATAATTAAAATATGATAATATATGAGCATTGGACGAAAGCTAAATAAAGATATAAAGGGGGAAGATAAGTGTATTAAACCATATAATTTATAGAACGTCTTTAAGAGTAATCTGTAACACATGTTACTATTTCTAATGCAGCTAGTATACATTTTTAATTTATGCATAAATACTTTGCATTATTTAAGTGAGAATATGATCGTTATCAAGCATTGTTTTGAAACATAGAGAATTACATCAAACCATAAACGTACAAATCAAAATGTCTATTCATCAGCCTAAAATCATTAGTGAACTTCATTTAGATACGAACAATTATAACAGTATTGATATCATACGGATATATATTTATTATCCATCCCAACGTGATATCTTGCAGATCTTTTTAGATACGATACGAATAATATTTTAATTTTTATGAAAAGATAAAAATATAATTTGCTTTAATCGACATAAAATATAAGATGCACCAATTAAGATACTAAAACTTTGATTATCTTACACTTAACCAACATCTCATAATCTGACACTTTACTAACGACTTACCTTTGACTTAGTCGTTTTTATCTTCTCAGCTTAGCAACATATTATTATTATATTATCATAATTAATTTACATATTATTTCATAAACATGAATATATATATTGTTTAGGTTAGTTTTATAATACAAACCTATATATCTAGTAATACAAATTATTATAACAAACATGAACTTACTATAAATTTCATTATTACACCAATGACTCTATCCATATATATTTAGAGTGAACATGATATATCATATTTGAATGGAGTTAATGTAATAATGGTGCAGTGTGATTAATTATAAACTATGTCTTTTGTAGATATTATTGTTTGTTAATCATGATATCCGATAGTTTATGACTGAGTTCATTATAACTCATCAATGATGTTGTTGCCATAATATCTTGAAAGTAGATGAACACATTTTTAATCATGCAACTCATAATATAAAACATGATAATATCATCATGATATTTCATATTTATTTTATCCATTCATTGCCAACATTCCATCCGGATAGTTTCTAACTGTCTATTTTACTTACGTGTTGTAATAACAACAACAGCGACAACAACAACAACAATTCTGAAGATGAAGAGGATGATAGTGATGATGATACTACTACTACTTATACTATATATATATATATATATATATATATATATATATATATATATATATATATATATATATGATAATAGTGACGATACTACTACTACTACTACTACTACACACACACACACACACACACACACACACACACACACACACACACACACACACACACACACACACACACACACACACACACACACACACACACACACACACAATATATATATATATATATATATAAATACTGGCACATCAATAAATCTGCAATTTTAATTGTTCCCGATGATTCAAGCTTTGGATTAGTATGACCTTTATACTATGCATTGTATAATACAAAGGTTGCTTGCCTTTACAATGTAAATAAGTGTTTTAAAATAGAGTTGTTGGAATTTCCCAATGTTGTGTAATCGTATGTAAAATAAGACTGTATTGAAGAGTAATATAATGTTTTGAGACAATCAGTGGGATACGCAGGCTTTACTTGTTTATTTTAAGCAAATCCCAGGAAAGTTTCTTACATACTTGATTGATGCAAAATTTCCAGGGCAAGTGTTCATCTATGTGAATTCCAAGAAATTTGCAATATATTTCATTGCAGTTATTCAAGATTCTGTCTTTTTGAAAGTAATTTATAGTAATATTTAACTAGACGTAATTAAATCACATTTGTCTATACATTTATAGTTATAATTTTAGTTGGAGCCATTCTACAACTGAATGTAAGATGTAGTTAATTTTACATAATAAGTACTGATTTATTCCGTTAATCTGGTGCTGCCGCCCTGGTGTATTCTCCATAACCTTATCCCACTCGTTAAAAGAATATGTAGCGCCATGAATACATGAGCGGAAAAAAGGATTAGTTATCATAGCTCTCCAGTGTGGATCATTTGAATCTGGATGAGAAACTCACATAAGATATGAGTATTGAGTTGCACATGTAGATATCATGTGTTAAAAGGTTCTATGTTTGAGGATCCAGTTGGAGGATCCTTTGGCACGTAGCCAAGGTGCGTGTTTTTGTACCATTAATTTGTATGCTGTCGAGTGTCTGGTGTTGTGGCCATGTTGATTTTGTGATAAAGTAAATATATGTTTTAACGAAGATGGCAATAAGTCCTTAAAAATGATGGTACATATTTGTTAAGTTGTAATTAATATAATTTCTCATTTTAGAAAGTGGTGTTTGAATATTGGTGTTGAATGTGCCCTATAGTGTGCTCTTGTAATGATTATGACACTTTTTTTAGCATTATGATCAATTTTGATAAATAAACATGACATGCTGCTCCCCAAAATATAATGACATAAGTTAAGTATGGATATATGAGAGAGTAACAATGTATACTTAAGTGTCTTTTTGGCATGATATGTTTAACTTTATTAATTGCAAAGATTGATGGTGATATTTTATTTTTCATCATATTAATATATTCATCCCATTTTAATTTATCATTAATATACAATCCCAAGAATTTGGCACATTTGGTTATCTGAATGTTACTGTTAGGTAGTTCTATGTTGGTGCCTTGTTGCTTATGGTACGTGGATAAAATGTAATTTGTTTTAGATATATTAAGCGAAAGTTTGTTGGTTCTAAACCAATCAATTAGATTTAGTAGTTTATTATTCAATGTTGTAAACAAATAAGTTAAATTTGTATAAGATAAATAAACTGTTGTATCATCTGCAAATAATATTGACTTAGTTAAGTTTAAAGATCTATTAAGGTTATTTATATAAACAATGAATAACAATGGGCCAAGTATAGAACCCTGTGTAACACAACATTTAATGGCTTCAACATGGGAATTACTTCCCATAGATCGAACAAATTGTTTTCTATTATATAGGTAGCTGGAGTACCAGTCTAAAGCCGGTGTTCTTATGCCATAAAAACCTAACCTTTTCATTAAAATACTATGTTTAATCGTATCAAATGTTTTTTGTCAATCTAAATATACATCTAAATTTGTTTCGTTTTCATCTAAACCTTTACATGTATTAGTAATCAATTTTGTGACAGCGTCTATTGTATTATATTTGTATCTAATACCAAACTGATTATCATAAAGCAAATCATGCAATTCTAAAAAGAAGTATAATCGTTTGTGTACAATGAGATTGGTCTATAATTAGAAAGGTTTTCTTTGGCTTTGACCTTGTACATTGGTATTACCGGTGCACGTTTTGGTGAATCTGGGAATACCTCAGTTTATAGGGATTTATTGATAAGTAAACTTACAGGTATTGCAACTTTTTCATTAATCAAATATGTACTTAAGTTATCATGGCCAGTGCTCTATTTTGGCTTTAGAAGTTTCAGAACTTCGCAGATTTCATTGGGGTCTGTGGCTGTCATAAACAACTGGAATTATTTCTGGGTTTAGGTATTTCATTTGGATATTTCGGTCCTATTTTGGTAAAGTAACTGCAAAAGTTAGCAGCTATTCCTTTGTAATTTATTGTTTTTCTCATTTATTGTGAATGCCTGAGGTATACTTTTTTGTCATTAGTCTTGCCTATTAGGCTATTTATTGTTTTCCATGTTATATCATTTTTAAATTTATCAAATATTTGAAAATAATGATTTTTTCTTAGTGATATTTTTTTAGTTTATTGTAAATATGTCTCTATCTTATATAGTTTTTGTATGTTTCATCAGTACGTATCTTTCAGATGCAGTTGTGAAATAATTTCGTGCATGTTTTTGATGATGTTAATAGGCCACGGGCCATCCACGGATCCCTTATGATACATTTCTGGGGAATTTTAACCTGTTTCAATGGTCCAGTTCACCTGTTCAATAGCGGAAGGGATGAATGGTTTCATGTGTAAATATTTAATGTGCAACTGTTAGTGATTCTCGAGATTTTAGTTTTGTTCTTTTGTAAGAAAGTGACTGAAAAACTGGAAAATGGTCAGAAATATTTGTACTTATTATACCAGGGTATACTCTGGTATTATTGTTAGATTTCACAAGAATATTGTCAATTAAGGTTGCACTGCTATGCGTTATTCGTTTAAGCTTGATTATAGTTGGTACAAATGAATTTGTGAATACTGAATATAATAAATTTGTTTTCGTAATATGCGTATCAGTTTTGAGAAAATCAAAATTCAAATCACTGCCAATAATAACATTTTGGCTATTGGAGAGCTTGGATAGAATCCTATCATATTGCACAAGTGATAAAGCAGAGTTGTTGTTTGGAATACGATATATTTCACCAACAAGTTAACCGTTTCAATAATTTATGCGATTTTTAAAAATAAAATTGTAACTTGGCAAATCACACAGATGTGTATTTCCATCATGCAGAAATGTTTCAAATAAAAGAATAAAATCAGGTTCAATACACTGCTTTTTCAATTCTGACAACCACTGTACAGTTAAATGAAATGCAAAGAAATGATGTTTGTACTCCATTAAGTCTTTAGCTATTTTCAGATCATGAGCATCATGGTATAAGCTGTTGCCAGTTAAACAGAGTAATGGGTTATCTGCCCCATCTAATTCACCAGAATAACTATTCAGGTGACATTTCAGATCGAAATTCTCTTGATCTAAAATATTTAGAGTTGTATTGGGTCCTGCCATGATAAGATACATATATTTATACTGGATCCCATCCCGATCCACCAACCGACAGGGAGAGTGATGATGACTAGAGACAAGTTATAATGGTTCAGATATCAGATTCAGGCAGAAATACACCGAGCAACATTAGGAGAAAAACAAGTTAAACCGAGAGAAATATGACAATTATGTGACTAAGGAAATAAATACTAATATGTGTAAATGTAAGAGACTACGATAGATAACATTTGTTTGCTATCAATAACGAATGTATTTAAATATATTTACACGTATACAGTCTAGTATTATCCAAGGAGCCATAATATATTTGTAATGAATCATATTCCATGAATACAAATCATTGGTTGGACCTACATCAAATCCATATATGTAATGCTGGTGCTACTGGAAACTTTGTGCTAGATGTGGAATAAAGTAGATGTACAGTAAAGTTACTCAATTCGGATTGTAAATAAACTAACAGTATTATTGTTTATCACATTTCAATCAGCTTCTTATGATGAGTGATAATAATACAACTACATAAACGTATTAGTAGTCTAATACTTCCCTGATCCACCCCCCAACCCCCCCTCACTTACCTATAGCAACTTCCTAGTCTAAGTATCTATACACGATATTAGCTTAAGTATAGTTATATCTACAGTCAAGTGGATAAACAAAATCCTATTATATAGTGGTTGAAGTACAAAAATCTCACTACAAAGATAAATCCATGAGGTGTAAATTCTGTGCACAAATACATTTCATGCTGTTCCGCCAGCGAGAAAACCCACAACAAGTGAAAATAGAATAATCGCTTCACAGCGAGGTGTTCTGAAAATTCAATCAAATGGATTGTGGTTCTACTGTGAATCTCATTCCTGGATTGGTCGTCAAAGACGCTGAAATAAAACCCACGGCGAAATCTTTGATCATGTGGAATAAATCTGAACTAAAACCGCTCGCTACCTGTAAACTGAATCTGAAAACCCAAACACCGGAGAAAGGTTTTCTATGTAGTGAAAATAAATGTGAGATAGCTCTTAAGGATTTCAGAACGTATGGGTATGATAACTGTAAATTACGACAAATTTCCATGCCTTGATATAATTTAAACTCCTGAGGATCAGTATGATTATGTGTTTGAGGATAAGACAGGGACACAGCCTGGTGAGCCTGTAATTTACACTGTGAGGAAAACTGTATTCCTAAGATAATGCCTGCTTGGAGAGAACCTGTAGCTATGTGGTTCTGTGGTTGAGGGTTTTGTATCTAGTAGCTGGAAACAAACAGTTGTTACTTCTCTGATTAAAAAAAATATTATTGTCCGAGGACGAGCTTGAACATTACCGTCTAGTATCTGGCCTTTGTTTCATATCTAATCTGATGGAGAGAGTCATTGCATCGCAACTCAAGTTACACTTGGATTCTTATAACCTAGACAACCACTACCAGTCCGCGTACAAGACAGGCCACTCAACCGAGACTACTCTAATGTGTATAAAGAACGATATGCATACTTCGTTGTCAAAGGTTTTATTAGACCTGTCGGCTGCCTTTGACACTATTGATCATAGTATTCTCTTGAGCTGTGTGCCATCTTGGTTTGGCGTGAGTGGATTGATGTTTGACTGGTTCTCTTCCTACCTGGCGGACAAAAACAATTTGTTAAAGTCGGTGACGTACTGTTTGATCCAGCAGACTTAATATATGAATTTGTTTCTCCTTGTATACAACTCTTCTAAATAAAATACTTTCCACATACAAAACAGTAAATTACCTTTTCTACGCAGACGACACCCAGCTATATATATATATCACTTATACCAACCAATGTTTCTACTGCAAAACTCCAAACACCAAACATGTCATACAGATGTCCAAAGCTGGATGACAACAAATAAACTAAAACTAAACCCGGATAAAACAGAATTCATGTTGCTTGGTAACAAATCATAGCGAGAAAAGTTGGCTCTTTTTTCCCTTGTTAATATATTAGGTAGTGCCATTGGTCCTACGGACAAAGCAATTTTTATTTTGTTATTCTGATTTTTCCTTCTCTAGCCAAGTTACATTGGTGTGTAGGTCTTGTAGTGTGGGTCTTCGTGACCCCAGAATAATTAGGCGTTATCTCATCGAAAACATAGCAGTCACCGTCGCAAATGCTTTAGTCAGCAGCAGGTTTGTCTACTGCAATTCTCTCGTTCGTTCTTTATCCTGTCGCAATCTTTAAAAAAAACAATGTGTCCAAATTCCCTGGCAGGCATAATCAAACGTTTATCTAAGTTCTTCCATATTACTCCTGTTCTTAGATCTTTACATTGGCTGCCCGTCAGGCTTCGGACACGTTTCAAAATAGAATCTATTATTTACAACTTTCTACACACTGGTGTCCCCGGATACTTCAGTTCTCATTTGCCACGCTATACCTGCCATGTTAATAAAAGGCGCAGCAGCTTTGACAACCTGTACCTCCATGTTCCTGTGTACCAACCTAGCGTAAGCAAGTAAAATGTACACTTTCACAATTGTCTCAGCTACTATGGTCCTTTATTGTTGAATTCTTTATCTCACGAAGTTTGTTCTTTCTCAAGAGTATGATGTTTCAGACAAAAGCTAAAGACACATGTTTTTCAGGATGAATATCCACCTTAACCTTCTCCACCCGACGCGTCTGTTCTTTTGATCACAAAGTTGTCCATCTAAGGAATATGGCATAGGCATTTGGTCTGGTTTTGTCGCGACTTAGAATTCGTCTAACCCAAAATTGAAAATTAAAGAGAAAATAAAATTGGAAGAGATATGTGTTGCTGGAGTACTTGCTAAAGACTATAAACCTAGAGACTTGGTTAGTCAAATGGTAGTAACTGAAAAGAAAGCAGGTGATTGGCGTATCTTTTTAGATCCTGGGCGGTTGAGTGATCTGCTCTAGCGTGAATAATATACATTGTCTACTTTTGAGGATACACTGACTCAGCTGTCAAATGCCTAAGTGTTTACTAAGCTAGACTTAGCTAATGGATACTGGCATGTACCCATGGAGGAAGAGTCAAGTTACCTTACCACTTTCATTACTGAACATGGAAGATGCCGCTGGTTAAGGCTTCCATTTAGATTAGTTCTGAGATTTCCCCCCCCCCAAAAAAAAACAAAACAAAAAAAAAAACAACAACGCCTGCATCACCTTATTGATGGACTATCTGGTGTCATCTGTGTTTCTGATATTATTGTGGTGGATGAATGTGGTGGTGATAAAGACAATGCAACAAAGGATCATAATGTCAAGTTACCTATGTTGGAAAGATGTCGGAACTCAGAAATTGCACTGAACAAGAAGAAAATGTTAAAAGAAAACATTGCATTTTTTTCGGCATATCAAAGGATAAGATGGACTAACTAACACCTGATCACGGAGAACAACTTCAAACTTGAATATGTATTTTTGAGGAATTGTAATAACTAATCACCAAAGCACCAATATTACGGTCCAAAAACAAACTTTCTCTTGCAAGATGGAAAAAAGCTAGCATACACCAACATAAATCTTATGGACATTGAAATAAGATATGCAACAATAGATAAATAAAAGGCAATTATCTGGGATCTGAATAAGTCCGTCAATATATTATCTACTGGCCAAGAGTAATCACAAACCTTTCGAGGCAATCGTGAAGAAGCCGTTAAAATAAGTCTCCAAAAATGTTTTCAAAGATACGTTTGCGTTCACAAACATAAATGCATAAACACCATTGAGTTGCTAAAAGGTCTAACATAACAAATTAGAGATATGATATTAAGCGTAAGACTGCATATTACCGAAGTAGAAGAGGAACATGTTAACATGTTAATTTATCTCCCAATTTGAAATGAACAAAAAATGAACAAAACAAGAAAGAAACTCAAACCGACGAAGTGTTAATCGAGAACATTATATTACAAGATTGGCCCGATGAGAGGAAAAAGATGGCTTTCATACACATATGAGTTTTCTAGGCAACATTGGCCACCTTATGGTAGGCTCTGGACTTTCCGAACTACTGGAGACGATTTACGCAACTAACAGTGTCACTTACATTATCTCAGGGAACTCTGTCTCTTATTAGAGGACATTTAATAGTTTACACATCATTGCATACCATGCTCTTTGCAAATGCATACAACTAATCTCTACCTACTGCTGATGAATAAGATGAGGACAACTCTGGTGAGGACAGTCATGCATGAAAGTCAAAGCAACTGCGATTAGACACGGCAAGATATTTCCTGAATGGTTTGTTGGATGTGGAGATAAGATCCGTAAAGCAGTGAATCGGACACAAAGTAAGATTGCTGATGAAAAGACATCGTTATGTGACCACAGAACAGCCCAACTCTTCCAGCCCAAAATTCCAGGTCATAAAAGCTGAAAGGACTGGAGATTGGTTCCTTCAACTGAAATCAGTTTGGGAAATGTTGCCGTACTTACACAATTAGTATACTAAGTGCGCCTACCTCTACCTGCAGGAGATGCTCTGTCTTGAAACAGATCATTCACCGCTCTGTGAGATATTGAGCAGGCCTTATTATTTAACAGGTGCTTATGCGCAGTGTGAAAATTCGTGGTGGTCTTACTCATGGACGTGGGTTCTCTGAAAGCCAACGGGCACCGAGGTTGCTGTCAATGTCAGCTTTATCAGAGGTCAATTTTGTCATGCAGATACTATCAAAGATCCCATATGTCACATGTGAGCATGACAAGGATGAAACCAAGCCCCGACATAAAAAGATGTTGACGATACTTTTGACTTGTTCAAGACACTGAAGCAGTCGGATCCTTTTTGTTGTGCTACCGCCTAGTCAGTGGTGTCACAACAAACACGTTTATTAATGTTGACAGATAAACATAGTAGGGAATACTTGATAGCATGGTTGGAATGAGCATCAATGAATTCTTTTCAGCGGAAAAAATAAATTGGTGACTACTAAAGATGATGTCATACAAATTGAACCACAGCATCTGTTCTAAAGAATAAGTGTTATTGCCAATAAGTAGGAAAATCCCTCAACAGCTTTAAAGTATGAACTCTGTAGCTACCCAACAGCCCTGGCTGGGTCAACCTTTCTCCCCAGAGAAGCCAACAAACCTCACTTGCTGATGCAATGTGGGAATATGTGAAAGGCTCACAGCCAGATTCTCTGCCGTCTACTGACTTTCACTATGTGCTTGATAGGAGATCCTTATTCAGATAATTACTAGCCCAGAAAAGAGTCGGTTGATCACATCTGTCAATTATATGTGGACTATATAACTCAAAGGTATTCAAAAGCAAGCATAGTATTTGATGGCTATCCTGCATAACCGTCAACCTATGATGTTATTCACTTGCGCAGGACAAAGGGCTGTTGCGGTCCAGAGGTTCAGGTTTTCTGGCCAAACTGTTATTTCTTTGAAGAAAGCTGAGTTTTTGTCAAACCCGTAAACAAGCAGAGGTTCATACACATTTTGAGTGATAAACTTGAGAGAGTATGTTGTGTTGTCCATCATGCAAAGGGAGATCCCGATACACTGATTGTGATAACAGCAGTGAACTCTGCTGAGTTTGTTGACACTGTTCTAATCCAACATGATAAAATTACTGAAACTAAGTAGAAGGTAACTGTCTCCCTTAACAAACTTAAAGAAAATACTGTCAGGTCTTCTAAATAGATTCAGGCAAAGGTTTTGCCACCAACGTCATGTGCTGCCAAGTACCACTCACTACGTGTTTTCCATCAAATAAGCGAATGAAAAGGAGAAAACCTGAATGCCACTGAATATGGGTTGAAAGAGAAGGATAACAAGTTCATTCCACTGCGAACAGACCTGCCACCATCTACTAGAAGTTATACACTGTAACTGTAAAGTACTGCAGTACTCTAAAATGCACCTGTCACAGCATTGGCCTTGAATGTACATTTGCCTGCGATGACTGTAAATGCACTAGCTGCTCTAATGCAATAAATCCAAAGGCTATTAAGACTGAACTTGATGACTGGACAATGACAGAGACTTGGCTTTTATCTTCTTCGAGCAGTACTTTTTTATGTTACTTGGTTAACCCAGCCTTATTTGCATAATTGGCTGATAATGACAACTTTTTAGTGATTATTTCATGTATTACTAGTACTAGACCATGAAATTTAGATCTTGATATTTGTCTCATACATTTTGGTTCATATTTATAAAAGTTATGATGAAAAGGTGGTATGGCGACCTTTGATGACAAATGCAAAATTTCCTGTTGTTTACCTGGTTCCTTGATGTTCGTACCTAATTAACATAAATTAGCATATTTTAGCATATTCCACCATTTCTATTCATCTCTATTTTTAATATGATACTTCTAGGGTATATCAGAAGAGATTCCAACAGAGAAACATTTTTGTTTTGGTAATTACTGGTGGGTCGACTGGACTTGATAGTGCAAAAAACACCTGAACCAAAGACGATGAAGCAAACGTATAAAACCATACATGTGAAGGATAAAACGCATAATCCACAAGATGTACAAGCTAACCATTTGAGGATGATGACTAGAATCGGCAGACTAGTTAAAACACCATCTTATCTTACGGATATTAAGAAGTGAAATCTATGTTTACTTACAAACAATGTCAAGATATGGGGTTTAAAGGATATTTTATGAATACTAAATAGTTTGAGTTATTCCAGGCTTATGGAGCAATAGAAATATACATTGATGTATACTATTTTACAGCTATTGCTTTTAATTGTCTTGAGTCGATGTATCATAATATTTGTCCAATGAAGGACCCAACTACTTTCATTAAAGAGATTGTTAACTTTTCAAAATAGCCACCAGATTTCAATTACGTACGTAATTTGCATTATTCGACAATGAAATTGAACAAGCGACATATACTCAGCTGGTTGAAAACTTCCGGCTAAGTATATATCTATAACCCACTATAAATATAATGACAAGCCTTCACTACCACTTGAGTTCGAATCTCGGTGTGGGTATATCTGAAGGGTGTTTCATTTTTTACTTTGCTTCATTACGTGTGGGGGTCGTTCGAACTATTTAGCTTAACTTGTGCAGAAAAGTGGCCGTAAACATCGATCATCATCATCTTTGATTTTATTTTATTATGCGAAACCTTTCTTCATGATGGTAATAAACACCTATTTAATAAACCAGGTTATAATCTTCTTTTTAAGAATCGTTCTAATAAGACTAGAGGAGGTTTTGCTATCTATGTTAAAGAATCCATTCAATATACGCCGTTAAGACTTAATGACATTTGTTAAGGGGAATATGAATCCATCTTTATAGAAACAAATATTTCAAACAATAAAACTGTAATTGGTGAGATTTATAGAGAGCGCCAACAGCAATCTGCAAAAATCGTTGGAACGCTATGATGAAATATTATCTGGGTTAAAAATTCTAAAAATGTTATTATTGCAACTGATCAGAATATGGATCTATTAAATATTGAAAGTCATAAACATAATGCAGAATTACTTAACAATATGTTTGCTAGTTCTCTCATACCAATAATAAATAAACCTACCCGTATCACATACTCTACTGCTACATTAATTGACATCTGCTATCCTAATGAGACATATTTGATCATCTACCTGCAGTTTGTTTTATTTCCTATAATAAACCTTACAGTCGAACAAATCAGAAACCATAAATATTCGAAAAAAGAGATATAAATGATAACACTATAAACCTTATAAATAATGCTATTCAACATACTAATTTTGACTACTTAGACAATCTAACTGTGAATGAATCTTTTGAAAGTGTTATTGAAAAATTAAAAGACACGCTAGACAATTATGCGCCACTCAAGAAAATAACAATTCCACATAAAAGTATCATCCGGAATCCATGGTTATCAAAGGATTAATGAAATCATCACACACATATACTAAATTATATAACAAATGTATAAACAAATCCAAGACTGATATAACATATAAAACATACATCAAATATAGGAACATATTTAATGACGTCAAACAAAATATAAGGAAAACATGGAAGATAATAAACGCAACAATAGGCAAATTAAATGATAAAACTAGTACACCACAAACCTTTAAAATAGACAACAAAACTATCTTTGATCCTAATATAATAACTGATAAATTTTGCGAATTCTTTACTAATGTTGGTACGAACTATGCCAATGATATACCTCCATCTGTCAAAAGTTCGCACAACTATTTTAATCTAAAACAATAAGAAACCCTAATTTCATATTTCTAACACCGACAGATCCAAATGAAATAATAGATATTCTCAAAACAGTTAAACCCAAACCAGTTCCGGGCATGATCATCTTAGTACAAAATTCTTAAAGTTAATTAGTCTATTTGTTGCCAATCCAATAAGTAAAATAATCAACAAATCACTGCAGACAGGAACGTTTCCAGATACACAAATAAAGTTACACCAATACATAAAGCAAAAGCTAAAGACGACTTCTCAAATTACAGGCCAATATCAATTATCCCATCATTGTCAAAAATACTAGAGAAAATATTGCATAAATGCATTTCATTCTACCTTTATCAATTTAGAAAAACAATATAGTACAATAGATGCAATTACGAAATTTGTTACAGATACAGCAACCTGTCTCGATGAAAAAGAGTCAGTGATGGCAGTGTTTCTGGACCTTTCCAAGGCTTTTGATACAATTGATCATAATATATTACTAAAAAACTGGAATTTTATGGAATTAGAGGGAAAGCCTTGGATTGGTTCAGAAGTTATTTGACAAACCGGAAACAATTTGTACATTATGGAGGCATAAATTCCAAAGTAAATACCATTGAATGTGGCATTCCACAATGATCTACCTGACACTTTAAATCACAATCACAATCACATTTGCGGATGATACCACTCTATATTATTCATCTCCACATATTCCAGACCTGTATGAAATTATGAACAAGGAACTTGATAGTCTGACTGATTGGTTACGAGCAAACAAGCTCTCACCAAATGTTTCAAAAACAAACTATATGATATTCTCAAACATAAACTCAAAACAGTATGCTATGGAAATAAATTGTGTCAAATTTCTAGGATATATAAAATGCAGGTATCAAAATATGTTTTAAATTTCCTCCACAATGTACTACCCTCACCACTGAACAACCTCTTTACCTTATCAAGAACTGTGCATGAACATAGTACCCGCCACTGCACAGCATTGAAACTGCAAACGCATCCATTCTGCTCATCAGACACTGTTACATATATATGTTTCTCTTCTAGATTCCGAAGGGCCGTGATTCGGGAGTACAGCGACTGATTAATATATTATATGTACAGGCCAGAATACCTCAAAACTTAATACTGACTTAATATTAAACAAATTAAATAATACAATAATGTTTTAAGGCTACAGTCTACAGGACTCTTCTCCTTGGCTTGGGACTGTATGCTGCTAATTATTGTATAAACAATACATAAATGCCATTACCTAATATTGTATTGTATACAGTTCCGAAATAAACTTGATTGATTAATTGACCATCATCATCATCATCATCATCATCATCAAGTAAAAATAACTACAGTAATCCATGTACTAAGTGCATCTCCAATTGAAAAACTCCCCCCCCCAGTATAAATAAATATATTTCGATAAATTAGGCTGCCATAAATGTATAATCATGTGACAGCAGAAATGAATATTAATGAACGACGAAATTGGTATTACCGTGGACACAGCGTAATATAATTAATTATTGAATGACTACTGTATTGAAGATAAGTGCGAAATGTTCTTTATCACGATAGCTTATGCAATGATAAAACGTTGAACGATGATGATGATGATGATGATGATTGATGTATTACGGCCACTTTTGTGCACAAGGTAGGCTAAATGGGCTGAGCGACTTCCAATGGTAATGAGACGAAGTGAAAGACGAAACAAAATGCACCGCATCTAAACAATTACAAAATTGGCATATTTCTTAATCATGAAAAGGTGAAAACTTGAAGGTAATATTTGTTCGAATATTTTGAAATGAAGCCCGGTTAGCTCAGTCGGTAGAGCATCAGACTTTTAAAGCTGAATTAATCTCAGAAGAAATCTGAGGGTCAAAGGTTCAAGTCCCTTATCGGGCGTACTTTTTCGGCAATAAAAATGTTGTAAAATATTTCTACATCATTTTCTTTTGTGGATTCAATCAATCCAATTAAAAATATAAATTACTTACTAATTATATGATATATAGATAAGCGTTAATTATTGAGCAATGACAATATCATTGTTTAAAAAAATATTCCAGTCCAGTAAACTTATTTGAATTAATGTTAAAGCAGCATATCCAGAAATTTAATGGTTACCATATTTTGCTTAGAAAACATGAATGCACAGAATTTAAAGAACTATATGTCAATATTTGAAGAATTTAATTAAAGTATATATCTAGTAATTAGAGAGTGAAAGCAAATCATTATCGGCGGATAAGAATCCATCAATTTATATTTATAAAGAACTAATGCTAATTCTTTCCTACTGGATCAAATGGAATTACGTCATTAAATATCAGGTTCTTGATCGTACACATTTATTAAAGGAAATTGTAGGAAACGAGAATAATAAACGGTTGAATTGAATTTGATTTGATTGTAGGATGACTGTTTTGTCAGTAATTGCATAAGAGCTGAATAATGTTAATGCATCACACGAAATAAAATTAAAGAAAACGTAGGTGAGTTATACATTAATTACATAAGGAATAATAATAACATTATTATTAATAATGTTAATAATAATAATAATAATAATAATAATAATAATAATAATAATAATAATAATAATAATAATAGTAATAGTAACGATTATGATGTATGATTTATACAAAACCGCATTCTTTGTTGATCTATGGAGCTTCATATTTATTAATATCACTTACTCAGATCTGCTTCAATACAGCATCTATCTGAACTGACAAAGGAGCATACAACGCATGCTGCCATTAAAGGCACAAAGCATTACTTAAACACATATCTAACATATCCTATCAGGTTCTCATTTTATGGATAATTGAATCAGTTGCCAGCATGACAGTATTACAGCTACCAGAGCCTCGAAACCGAGAACCTTCGCTACGAGTTCTACGCTCTAACTAACTACGCCATTACATTAGTGCATTAGCTATAATCTTGTGAACAGAGGAATAAACTGAATGCGCCCCATCTACAAAATTACAAAATTGGCATATTTCTTAATCATGAAAAGGTGAAAACTTGGTGGTAATATTTGTTGGAATATTTTGAAATGAAGCCCGGTTAGCTCAGTCGGTAGAGCAT
>JAODUP010002306.1:0-36500 GCA_025642065.1 Paralvinella palmiformis
GCAAGTAAAATATTGCGAAAGATTGCCTCCATTATTTAGTGACATGTATTTTAAGATATCCTGAATACAGTCCTTCGCTATAAATATTAGACACCGCAACCGCCTCTTTTAAAGAGTAATTGTTGAATACAAAATTATCGTTTGAAGCGTCCCCTTGCGAATGATAAGAAACTTGCATTTTTATTCGCCAGGAGCAGCACTTACTTTAGTTGTTCCGTTATATAATATTGACGTGACCAGTACAAAATAAAGTTCAATGGTTTCCGCCTAAAAAAAACACAAGAATTTGTTTAATTTGAAATTGGCAGATAAACTACACATTGGCTGTCACTGTATGTAATGCAGATACATGTCCATATATTGGCTTATATGTGATGGGTATGGTGTCATACACAATAAATATATATATATATATATATATATATATATGGGGCGTGTGTGTGTGTTTGTGTGGATTTGTGAGTGCGAGCATGATGTGTACGCGCGTATGTTTGTGCGCATGCGTTTGTTTGTGTAGTTTAGGGATTTCCCCGAGGCTGTCGCTTACTGAGCCCAGCCCATTGACCTAAATATAAAACTAGACCGAGCAGTCAGTAGCGTTTGAATTAGCCACCATGACCAAACAACTCTGACTTCCGGCAAAGGAAAACGCAGCGTGGAACCTACGAATATGGACATTTATTATGATGTGTGCATTATAATTTTGTGTGTGCAGACAATCTGTATTATTCCTCTCCTATTATATGCCATGAAATATATAAAAGTCGTTTTATTCAACTCCGTAGATCTAGTTTAATTGGGATCAAACGCCAGAGATAGGCCGGCGGTTGTCGTACAGGCTAAATATAATAACAGTTAAGATTAATTTATCGCCAAAAAAACTCCGCTTTAACAGCTATTTTAAATGTGTTCCTTATACTTACCGATGAAAAGTCATCCCGTTTGTATTACTTCCACACACGGCTTATGCAACGATCGATACAACCATTGAGCTAAAATAAAACTAGACCGAACACGGCTGCCGATTTGATGCCAAACAGGTCCCAACTTCCGGTCGAGGAAATAGGAACGCAGACTGGAAAAATCAGGTTTATAAACGTGGTGAATTATCGTTGTATCGCTGGTTAAAGGCGATATTATATCGAAACACAGGTGTGATTTGGTATCCAACCAACAGGAGGTGTACTTTCAGTGTTAATTTTAACCATTGTTGTTATATTTAATATAACATGAGTTGAGCAGCTTCTTTCTTGTCTCTAAATAATCCATATTAAAAAATTAGTTTTTGTTGATTTTTAAATAAGGATGGGGAGCTTCTGTCCAGGTTTTTATCTGGGTCATTTATGTTAGAGATCGAGTTTGTCTATATGCTCTTATTACTTTGTTTATATATATATATATATATATATATATATAAAACACCTGTGTGTGTTTGTGTGTGTGTGTGTGTGTGTGTGTGTGCGTGTGTCCGTGTATATGTGCGTATGTGTGTGTGTGCGTGTGTCCGTGTGTGTGTGTCTCTCTCTCTCTCTCTGTGTGTTTTAGCTGTGTATAATAAGGCACAAGCACAGAGAATCTCGAACCGTGAATTCAAACTCTGGACGTTTCTTCAGGGGACTGAATCCAGAGTGGAATTTGGGAGTAGAACATCCAAGTCAGATCACGGCAGTAGTGAGAATGTTTAGATTAATTCTCTAAACAGCTCTATTTATAGCTATTTTTCAATTGCTATATCTTTCTTCAAAGCAATACTAGATAAACTATATAACCCAATTGTCACTGTCTTCAAAGATCAGTTTTTACAACGGGCAGGCATCATGAAGCGACTACTATTAAAACTGTTTAGCTTAATTGCTAAACTGGCCTATAATAACTGTATAATATCACGTAATTCTCGAATAGCATTACTCTGTCCGGCAATGGCTTCTTCCAGTGCTTTTGTACGTAGTTGTACGAACGCAATTGCACTGTTGGTGGATTGTGCTTTATTTTTTATGGATTTGATTTAGAGGGATATTAGCGGAAGGGTTTCGTAATTTGGTAGTTCATACGATTTGAGCGCATCCTCAAGATTTTCCTTTGTTAGTTGAGTCATTTCGAACTTTTAAAAATGAATAAAACACTCAGGCTTCCTTAGTTGATGGCAAAGCAAGCATAACACTATATTGAACACGTAGTATGGATTTTTTCAACAAACACAGGTAATGGCTGTCCCTCGGGTCACCCAACCGTGAATATGTAAACATATAGAGCATACATAAGGCACAAATGGTAGGAGTCCTTTTAACAAAGTATGACATATGTTATTATGTTGTAAATTCATTTATTTACTCATTTGGTTTCGATTTATTAGACCATGGCTGATCAGCTACCATCCCTAATAAATATTCACGTTTGCATCACATACATCACAGCTAAATATCTCGAGACCTAACACAAATTGACTCCACCTACAACACCATTACAAATTTCTTTCTTGACGTATAGATACTGGACTATGACAAGCTATACGAGGATCTACACCAGCCCGTGTTGCTGTTTGTGTCATATTAAATAACGACACTATCGCTGTAAGAATATTGATTATATATATATATATATATATATATATATATATATATGTGTATATGGTGTGTGTGTGTGATGTGTATGTGTGCAAAATGGTGAATAAAGCGTTTAGAAAGATTATGTTTGGGGTAATATTCACCATAGAAGTCGAAACAAGCCAGAAAAGAGCCGAGCCAAAAGCTAATACCGAACTTGAGACAGAAGGTATTCCGTAGAAAATGCCATTCAGTACCGTAGATCTGGTACCAAGTATTGTCTAGTACCTGTGTTGTATTACAGAATAGTAACAATTCTAATAATTTCAGTAATGAAACTTGAATTTATTTTCTTTCCCTTTAACAGCCTCAAGCAGAAGTGTCCTGCAACGATAAATGTTTGGTTCATCTTTGGTCAACCGTTGTTACTTGCTTCCACGAAATCCACAACCATGAGGTATTACAGGTAATTGCTGTGATTAATAAATTTGTTCCGGTCTGCTATGACATGAACTAATGGGATCCTCATTATTATTTTTAGTTGTTAAAATTAGCACATTGCTGGTATTTGCTAATAGACATAATTTGAATGTTCTGTCGGTGTTTTTATATCATATCTGCCAATTGTAATATATTGCTAAGGTGTCAATCTGTAATTTTTGTTATTGGTATCATAGGTTTTAGCTTGCTTATTGATAAACTGAAAGATGGCATCGATAGTGCATGATGATGATAATGATTGATGTTTTACGGCCGCTTTTGTGCACTCGATAGGCTAAATGGGCCGAGCGACCTCCAAAGGTAATGAGACGAAGTGAAAGACGAAACAACCTTCAGATATGCCCACGCCGAGATTTGAACACGGGTGGCATCAATAGTGCAGAGCGGTGTAATATCGATATTGTTAGAAATGGAAATAGTTTGTCTCTGTGAGCATTTCAATGTAAACGTTTCAATTTATTATAAAAACATACTAGAACTACTACTGTTGTACTTATTAATAAGAAATGAAACTCATCAGTTTTAAATTGGATTGGATTATAGTTGTTTGTTTGTAGAATGCGTATGTTCATTTGCCACGTCAACATAATCTAACACAGAAAGACGCAACAATTACTACTGATATGCTGAAACTGAAAAGCAGCAAGAAGTCATCAACATCCATAATGAGATGTCGTGACCAAAGTGGTGACTCGCTTAACAGCTATAGAATGTATTTCTTGTTTCTGTTGTTAATTAATAATTTTTTTGCTTGGTGAATTAATGTGTAAGTTATACAACATTATAGGTGGAACCAATATTAATAAATCAATAACTGATTGTTGCATTTGTTTGATTACTTAGACAGTTAAGAGCTGCAGCTATAGTTGGTCTCTTATCAAAGTAATTATAACTGACAAGGACTGGAGGAAGCGTAACGTCTTTTGTGTCACTTTCCTTGCTGCAACTCTCCAGTTATGTCTATGCCATACTTGACGGAGTTTCTCTAGGAAGGTCACGTTGGACAAGATGTTATATCGTTGGTTGCATAAGCCATGGGCGCGGAAGTAATACAAAAAAAGGAATATATTTTCATCGGTGAGTATAAGGAAGACATTTAAAATAGCTGTTAAAGCGGGGTTTTTTTGGCGGGAAATTAAGCTTAACTATTATTATATTTAGCCTATTCGACGACCCCCGTGCTATCTGTAGCGTTTGATCTCAACTAGAATAAATCTACGGACAAGGACTTGCATAAAACGACATTTACTATTTGGTGGCGTGTAATAGGACAATAGTAATACATACTCTCTGAACACACAAAATTATAATCCACTTATAACAATAAATCTCCGTATTCATAGGTCCAAATCTCAGAAGCGCAGCCCCTTCAACGTTACTTTTTGGGCCTAACTGAAGTCATCAACATTTGGTCAGGGCGGTCCAATCAAACACCACTGAGTGTTCGGTCTAGTTTCCTTTCAGGTCAATGGTTCTAGGCGATTTTATAATTATGGGCGATAATGAAGTAGATTGATCACTCATGTTTCCTTGGGTTTTTGTTATTGCAATTTTTCTTTGAAAACTTTATTTTCTCCAGTGTCATAACAGTTTCTAGTTAACATCTAAAACTAGTACTTAGTCGTCCCTACTCCTACCAAACGGTTTCCTGCTTTTAACCCGTTGTTTACATTGTAATATTAAAGTTTGTTAACATCTTAACAAGTTTTTGTATATTCAAATATTGTCTCTTCAGATAGGTCAGAACTACAAATGTACCTTTACCTTATGAAGAGGGTAAATAAATAAAAACTATATCTTGGCCTTTTTTATCTCTTATCCCATCTGGGAAACTGTATAAAAGTTAAAGTCTGATAGTTCTAGCAGAGTGATAACGTTCACACCTGCTCACAGTCATACACAAATAACATCTCACTCTTTGTACACTACTAGAAGGTGACATCCATATAAATCCAGACCGTCCTATCCTGTAAAATATTCTCGTCATTAGTGAGATTTGGCTTAGCCTTTATGACACAACCTCTTGTATTTCTGATATCTGCCCCACAAATTCTTCCTTTTGCCACCAACCACGTCATTTTAGATGTGGAGGTTGTGTTGGTTCTGTGGTATTGAATAAATTTAAAGTAACCTCCCGTTATGTCCAGACCTTTTCTAGATTGTATTCTATCTGCATTGACATGTCTGACTGTTCTTTTACTGGTTACTTCTTAGGTCTTTATGACCCTCCTGGAATAAATTCATCCTTCTTTGTCGACTTTCATGATTAGCTAGAAAACGTAGTTACTATTGATCCTTAATGTTTCATCCTTGGTGATTTCAACCATCATTTGTGTACACAGACTACTGCTACAGCAACATGTTATGACAACTTCTTTCTCCACACACATTCATTGTCACTGGCTTGATCTCCTCATAACCCGGTCTACACTTACTTATTTTGATATTGTAACTGCCACAGATGCTTTATCGGACCATTTCATTTTCATAGCAGAAATATAAAATATGGAATAATTCAATGCAATATTCTTTATTGGTATACTCACAACATTGCCATCCTGTATTTAATGACATAGTAAAATCTTGACTTATCATTAATCCTAAAGCTTTACTTGAAAAATACGCACCTGTCAAATCAAAATCCATTAAAGTTAAATTCTTGGATTTCCCTTGATATATATGATTAATGCTAAAGTACGTCGCCGCAATTTAGAACGCATATGGAGGAAATCACGCACACAACTTAACAGGCCTAGATATTCTAAATAGTGTCATTTCTGCAATAAACTCATAAATAAAACTAAATCTGACTTTTATACCAACATGATCTCCGACAACTCTTACAATCCTCGTCAACTCTGGAACTGTATAAATAGGCCTCTTTATAGAAAGGCTTCTGTTTCTCTGCGTACTAATAATTAAAAAAATTCGCTTTGCCATCCTTTATCCAAATATTTCAAGGATAATATCACCTAGACTTATGCTTCTTTCCCATGCTGTACTGCCAGTTGTGATATTGGTTTTCTACTTGTACATCGCCCTTGCACAGTGTTTAAATCAGCCTCACTTACTGAAGTTGTTAAACTGATTTTGTCATCCCGAAATAAGTCCTATGAATATGATCCTTCCCTTACATTTCTGCTAAAATCTTGTCTTCAAACAATTCAATTTTAGTAATTTGGTAACGATTTTAATTTCAGAAAACATATTTCTCCGTCATGTCGTTCTGGCTTCTTCCATATTCCTCGCCAAAACCATTGCTACAGCACCCAACACTAGTAGAGTACCAGTTGTGATATTGATTTTCTAGTTGTACATTGCTTAAATCAGCCTCACTTACCGAAATTGCTAAACTGATTTTGTCATCCCCAAATAAGTCCTGTGAATGTGATTCTATCCTTAAATGTCTGCTAAAATCTTGTCTTCACACCCTAATTTCTGTAATTACTAAGATAATAAATTGATAACTAAGCTCTGAAGAAATCCATTCTCACTTTAAGCATGTCCATCAAAACCCTGATCTTAAGAAACCATCTTTACCAGCTAATCAGCTAAACAGATATATACCTATTTCTAATATATCATTCATATCTAAAGTATTATAAAAAGTCGTAGGCAATCGATTGAATATTCAGTAAACCTGTGATCGCTTGTTTAATGTGTTTCAGTCTGCACACAGACAATTTCACTCTGAAAGTTCACAACGACATATCACTAAGCATGCACACAGGAAATATCACAACACTAACACCATTAGATATATCTGCATCTTTAGACACCTGTCTAATTGGTATGACATATCAGGCACAGCACTAACGTGGATCAGCTCATTCTTAAACAATGGGTTTCAATCGATACAAATCATAAACTGTTTTTCAAAGGTAGTTCCTTTGTTTGGCTGTGTTCCTCAAGGCTCTGTACTTGGACCGCTGCTGTTTTTCTCTGTATGCCACCCACTAAGTTCTCTTATTCAGAACCACAAATTATACCATCATTTATACGCATATAATACCCAACTATACATATATTTATATACAACACACACAAATCTTTCTCTTACACAGCTAGGTGACTTACTATGGCTGGATGACAAATAATAGACTTGGCTCAATATACACAAAACAAATTTAATTATTATTGGTACGTCCAAACAATGCAGTAAACTTACTCATTTCTTCCCTACGAACATCATTATTCATAGCATCACACCGTCATTTGATAGCGATTTCAATTTCAGAAAACATATTTCTCCGACATGTCCCTTCTGTTTCTTCCATATTCCTGACCTTCGCCGTAATCGTCGCTACATTTCGCTTTCAGTCGCCAAAACCATTACTACAGCACCCAATACAAGCAGGATTGATTCCAGCATATCACTACTTTATAATATCGCATCTAAGGATATTCTAAATCTTCAGTGTGTTCAAAACTGCTTGGCTAGGGTTGCCACTCGGTGTCCTCGGTTTTCCCACTCTGTGCCTCTCTTCATTGGCTCGTTGTTCAATCCCACATCATTATCAAACTCTGCACCAATAGTTATCAAACTCTTTCGTCTGTAGAATCTTCGTATCTATTTTCCATGCTTTCTCTGGCACCCAAGCCCAGAGTTATCCGTGTATCTGGTTGACACTTGTTGTCTGTTTCCAAGGTTAAAATTCATGCTGGCACTCTTGGTTTTTCAGTTGCTGTCCCTACTCACTCCATGAACATGTTAAGTCATCATATAGCATAATTCCTTTCCGTCACCAATTGAAAACTCACCTTTACAGACTGGCTTTTCTTAGTTTCCTCTACATCCGATCTTTTGTTCATGATTTTGTACATTGTACCTTGACTATGAGATTGCCCAACCCCTGTACTAGGTGCACCATAAACTCGATTCTTTTCGATGAAATTGGTGTTATGTAAGTTTGTAATTATTAGTATTATTATACCAAGAGGAAATGGATGATTGTGTGAATGGATGAGGATTTAATGAGTGAGTAGGTGATTGGGTAAGATCAAGATATTAGATTAATCTGGAGAAATGATAACCTATCAGAACTTAAACTATAATGTCAATGCGATTCCGAATGATCGTCAATATACAATCTATGGCAATAAACATTACAACAACAAAAACAACAACAACAAAGACAATATTCAATCTAAATTATACACAAATTACTGATTAAAAGATTTATAACATCATCATCCTTACTGATTCTAGACATGCGTTGATATAATTAGGTCAATTTAGCTGTTTGTTTACGTCAAAAGATGATTATTTCACATTATTTATTCCGCCTTTGTATGTGGTTGTGATCCTGAAGATCCATACATAAAACTATTACTGCCATCACCAGCTATTTATAAGCTTATTTTGATGCTTCTTTTTTTATAGAAACCTCAAAATATTGACAATATAACTACATGTACTTCATTACTGGGTGTCTCTATTTGAATGTATAATACACTGATAAAGGCAAACCGTCATCAAATAAAGGAATAATTCATAAATAAAATAGCGAATTTGACATTTGTCCTTCCTCGTAAAAGACAGGCAATGACCACGTGAATTTAAAACTACTCTATATCACGTGATTGACGGCTGCTTATGACAATGCTTATAGTCATGCCAGTGGACACGTGAGATTTATCCCGTCGTAGTTGTTTCATGGCAGGTATATTGAAATAACTAGCTATTTAAAATAAGAATCGCGTGAACAAATAATTCCTTTGTAAATCTGTCCCTTGTCATTGACGTCATCACGACTGATAAACAGATATAATTATCATAATATGTCTACGTCCGTAGCTAGTGATGTATAACAGAGAAATATATAACAAAATGGCCGTCGTTTAGATCTTGTAATTACTTCAGGGCTTGGTGATTGGATAATGAATTAGATCGTTTATGATCTTGCTAATAAAAATAATATATTTATCATTTTATATAATAAATTAGAACTTTGACTTACTAGATAATTAACATTACAATGATGTTTTAATGCTGTATTCTCTTTCATGTGTCAAGACAGGTGAAAGATAGGCTACATATAATAACAAAGTTCTTTATTAAGCTTGACAAGTTATTTGAATAATTTGCTGATAGCTGCTTTCAAAGGAGAATCTGACGATTTATGTTTAGTTTTAAAAACTGTGCTGTTTAAGTAATTATGTCTTGTGTTTTGATTTATTATAGATTTACCTCATTCAGTCATTGCCAAAGCATATATATATATATATATATATATATATATATATATATATATATATATATATATATATATATATATATATATATATATATATATATATATATATATATAAGAGAGAGAGAGAGAGAGAGAGAGAGAGAGAGAGTACAAAACCAAAGAGTACTCTATATAAGTTTGAGTTTATTTGCATCAATATGTCATAGATGAAATCATTACTTATTATCAAATGAATATAAATCCTTATATGGTATTATGCCGAGGCGTTATATGATTATGTGTTTGCTGTTAAATTAATATAAAAAATTATTGTCTATTTCTGTTTGTGCTTCCATGATATGTTTTACTAATAAAAACATTGCAATAAAAGATCCCGAAAGCTCTTCTACAATAGCCGTAAGAGCCACTTATATTTAAGGTTATAATTTTGTGTATTTACAAAACCTTACTGAAAAATAAAACGAAATAATTGACTTTGTTTATTCGTGTTAACGTTCAGTGTCCTTTAAATCGGTTTCATAATTTTAGACATAATAAAATAATATTTAGTCACTCTGTAGACATTATTCTGAAGTAATTATAGATTTTCCTTTGTTACGACCAGTCCTTAATTACAGCTGTAAATCTAATGGTCAATATACAGATGTATTCATATAATAATACTCATATAAAAATATCAAGTTTATTATTATATTATTTATAATAGATCAAATACTAATTCCAATAACAGTTCGTGCCATTGTTAAATTCGTTAGAAAGATTTATATATATATAAAAGAATATTTTAATACCTAATAATAGTGAAAATATAATAATTGTATCAATGAAAACTTTTAAAAAATACATAAAATTAAATACCATAAACAAATCAAAATTAGTCTTCTAACTAAAATAAAATATAAATTTATATGAAAACTGCTAATTTTGGAAGAATTACTTAAAATGTACAATCAAAATATATGAAGAACTAAATAAACTTTTAAAATGATTTTTTTTAAATTATTCCCAAGATTTATTAGTACGAAATCTGTACAGTTTAACATATGTGTAATACTAATTATCATTAGCGTCGTATATCGTTTACATTTTACATTTGACACAGTAAACAATCAGAATAACAATAGCACTAAAAAAGAGTACACTAACGACAACAGGGATGGTGATATCTAATGTCATCTTTTTATCAAATAGTCCTCTATTCTCATATAGCCTAACTTCTGAAATAGTCATATAATATAGACAACAGTATTAATAAAAAAATGAATTTTAGTTTACTTTGTGCTCAATATTAGTCGATTTATTAACAAAGACTAAAAAACATAATCACCTTTTGTATCATAATGTTTATTCACAGTGTGTCAAAATAATATCATAATTATATTGTCTGAGAAAACTAAATAATAATGATAGACAATAAATATGATAATGGGATGGATGGATGGATGAATGTTGTTTAACGACACATCGGCACAACTTAGGCCATTCAGTGTCCTAGAACGTTTAGAAATAAAACCGTTTTAAGGAATCTTTATAAAAGGTTAAAAAGCTGGATTACTGGCATTGATAAAATGTTTGTATAAGCTAGGATGTAAATTGTTAAGTATAAATGGTAAATATACATTGGTGTATAGGTGTATAAACTTGTTAAAAAGATAAAATCAAATTCTTAATCGTCCAACAGGGTAAATAACATGTGAAATATAGAAGATAATGACTAGTTTTGACTAGAGGTAATTAAGTAGATTTCTGTTAAAAGAGAAGACCTGCTTCTACAGAGGATATAAAAGGTAGGTTTATGACATTGACTAGATATTCTAACTTAAAATAACTAGTATTAATAAGAATATATCAAATTATCTTTGGAACGATGATGACTAGACGTTACCAATTTATATTAAAAAGAAAAGACCAGCTTCTCTTAGGAAGTTTAAAATTGTGTCATGGGTAATATTGTCCAGCAGCTCTTTCCGAGACTCTGCATGGTAGTAGTTTACTTTGATGTGGTGGTATTCCGAGCAATGAAGGAGGATGTGATCGACTGTCAGGCGTTCTTGGCAGGAGATACACTCTGGTGGATCTTTTCCTGCCACGAGGTATCTATGGGTGAGGAAAGAATGCCCGATCCGTAAACGGCAGCGCACAATTTCCTCAAGACGCCTTTCCCGACAGGACCACATCGAACATCCTAATGCAGGCTGCACTGCATGCAATTTATTTTCAGATTGCAGTGACCAGAAATCTGACCACTGCTTTCGTACGTATTGCTTTATGATAGGTCGGAAGTCAGCGAACGGTAATGGAATGTTGATCTTCCGACCTTTTAGAGCAGTTGTGGCAGCCTTATCAGCGAGTTCATTGCCACGAATACCGACATGGCTCGGTACCCAGCAGAATACTACATCTTTTTTAGAGTTTTAAAGGTGGAATGTAGTTCTAAATACTGAGGACAAGTGGAGTTTCTATTTCTAGATTTTCTATGGCCTGTAGACAGGACAAATAATCCACACATATAATAAGTTTGTCCATGATGGAGTGCAAGGTAAATAGCTCTAAGTTCTGCTGTGTATATGGAGGCCACGTCAGGCAGACGTTCCATCACGCACTGCCTACCACAAACGACAGCGCATCTTACTCTATCGCCTTCTTTTGAACCATCAGTATAGATGAACTGATGGTCATCATATTTATTTTGTATGATGTGAAAGCGGCTCTGAAATTCCGATGGACAAACATCACATTTCTTCCCCGCTCTCAGAGCATACAAAATTATTGGTTCCATCATATCCCAAATCGGGATATGAGGTAGGCGTATATTTTCTATTTGACATGGTTCAATCTCCAAGTCTTCTCTCAAAGACCGAATTCTGATTCCAAAATGTAGGATTTGCCGGAGAACTACCTAACTGTAGTGCATATTGCAGAGACATTCGTTCTCTCCGTCTGTAAAGAGATTCCTCATTAGATTCAACATAAAGACTCCCCACTGGAGAGGTCCTAAATGCCCCTGTGGCTATTCTCAAGCCCTGGTGGTGAATGGGGTCTAGTATTTGTATATATGATTTACGAGCCGATCCCCAAACAATCGACTCGTAATCAAGTTGAGATCTAATGACTGCTCTATACAGACGGAGGAGTGTTGTTCGATCTGCCCCCAGTCAAATCGTGAAACGACTTTAATAGGTTTAGAGATTTACTACATTTAGCCTTCATATAATATATATATGGAATGAAGGAGAGCTTGCTGTCGAATATTACCCCGAGGAATTGTGTTTGTTTTGAAAGAGGAATATCAACCCATATAGTTTTAATGTCGGGTCTGGATGAAATTTTCTTTGTTGGCAGAAGTGCACACAGACTGTTTTGGACCTGGAGAATTTGAAGCCATTCTTAGCAGCCCAATTTTCCAATTTATTGAGACACAACTGGATAATTCATTCAATGGAATTCATATTTTTTTGTTACTGATAGCTTATCAGGAAGTCATCTACATATAACGAACATTTAACACTATTCAGTAAGCATTTAACTATGTTATTTATTTCATGCTGAATAGTGTTACTGATAAGTGAATAGTGTTACCTTGTGGTACACCTTGTTGTTGGTGGTATGAATCAGAGAGGGTGTTACCAACACGCACGGTAAAGTTTCTACCAGTCAAAAATTTGGAAATAAAGTTTGGCATATTGCCACGAAGCCCAGCATTAAATAAGTCTTTTAGAATTCCATATTTCCATGTTGTGTCGTAGGCCTTCTCTATATCGAAACATATCCCCACAGTATGTTGCCCCTTTATGAATCCCTCCCTTATTATGGTTTCTAATTTAATTAGTTGATCTGTGGTGGATCTATGTTTTCTAAAACCACTCTGATGGGCTATGAAAATGGCATGATATTCGAGATACCAGACTAACCTGGTATTTACCATCCGCTCAAACGTTTTACCAATACAACTTGTGAGAGCAATTGGACGGTAGTTACCAGGATCTGAGAGATGTTTTCCTGCTTTGGGGATTGATGGTGGCTTCTCTCAACTAGGAAAGGAAGTCGCCACCACTCCAGATTTCATTGTATATATCGAACAGGACTTCTAATGATTTATCAGGCATTTATTTTAAGATCTGGTAGTGAATATCACCAGGTCCAACGGCAGTATCATTGGCTTTCTTGAGAGAATCCAGTAAATCTCTTATTGGGATGTTTTTAATTATAAATTTCATCATTTGTTGATATGAAATTTATTGGATTCCGCTTCATGGTTTTTTTTTCTCGTGAATTTGTCTGTGTAATTTTCTGCCGATGAGTTGGGTACAATTATTTCTGCCAACGTATTCCCGATCTCTTTTATGTTTGTAATTATGTTCCCATTTTTCTCTAATTGTTTAATTGGAGGGCCCTGAACTTTGCCCGATATTTTCATTATCATTTTCCATATTGTATTTATGGGAGTTCTATGATTTATGAGACATATTCCCTCCAAGAATTTCGCATGTTTCTGCGAATGACCCGACGTGCCCTGGCATATTCGATTTTGTAATTTGTCAAATTTTCATGGGAGGGATTTCTTTTAAATTGGTTTAAAGCTCTCTTTCTTTGTTTCAGAGCTTCCTCGCATTCTCCATTCCACCAGGGCTTGTGGAGTTTTCTTGGAACTGTAGAGGATTTTGGTATCGTTATTTCCGATATGAAATGTAGCACTGATGTAAAGAGTTCACAGCGGTTTTCTTTGATAGTCTTGAAGGTATTTCTATTTATTTCTTGGCTACATTTAAATTTAAAGTTGTACCAGTCTGCTTTCTTAAAACTCCATTTTGGTATATTTAAAAGTGCTGCCTTGTTTTTATAATGCAGGAATGTTGGAAAATGGTCATTGCCACAGAGGTCCTCATGTACAGACCATTCAAAATCAAGAAATAATGATGGGCTGCACAGGGACAAGTCTATGGCAGATGATGACCCGGTTGCTGGATGGATATATGTATGTGTGTTATCATTCCACAAGCACAGCTCATTGTGCTCAATGAACTTTTCTAATGTGTTGCCCTTATTATTATTTTGTGTATTCCCCATATAGTGCTGTGGGCATTCATATCGCCAATTAAAATGAAAGGGGAAGGAAGCTGGCTTATTAATTCATCCCGTTCATTTCCACCAAGTGGGTAGCTTGGTGGAATATATATTGAACACAATGTTATGGTATTGTGGAGTGACAACGTTACAGCAACTGCCTGCAAGTTGGTATTTAAACTGATTTGTCGGTGGGGAATCGATATTTTAATCATAATGGTGACTCCACCGGAGGATCTAGTGTCAATGGCCTCAGAAAGTATATGAAAAGAGTAATACTTTCTGAGTTTAATTACGTTTGAAATTTTCATATATGTTTCTTGGCAGCAGAATGCAATGGGGTCATAGTCCCGCTTTAGCATTTTAATTTCCTCTATATTTTTTTCTAAATCCTCTACAGTTCTAATTGATTATAGACTGGTACATTTTTTTAAATATTTTATTCTGGAAGAGTCCACGATGAATCATGACCTGGATTACCTAGGTGATCATAGTCCATGGAGGACCCATCCAGAATATCCCCCAAGACATTATATTTATTTGGGGCGATAATGGGGTGTTTATCGCCCTTTTTTTCTCTGTCAAACAGTGTCTTTTTCTTTGGCTTGGGGGGGGGGTTGTTGGCTTAGATCCAACATGTGTTGGTTTAGTTTTCATTGCACTTCTTTTCGTAGACACTGTCTGAGATGGTTTGTAGCCTAGTTTTTGTGGCTGGTGTTATCTCTGACTGTGCTGCGTCAGCAACTGTCATGGTAGACACAGCCTTAGATACAGGGTGTTTCTGTCTTTGCATTTGGCTTGGCTGCAGGGCCCCGAGAGGCCAGGTCATGTCGGCCTGACAGGAAACACTGCTTTTCTTAACCCCAGCCACATCAGAATATGATCTCGCTGAGGTAGGAATGTTGCCCTTCTGCTCGATGATTTTTCTGGCCTCTGGGAAAGAGATTCCCTGTGTTACTTTGACGGTCTGGATGTCTTTTTCCCTTTTCCACACGGGGCAGTCCCGGAAGAAAGAACCGTGATCCCGGTCACAGTTAACACCGTTGGGCTTCAGACTACTTTCCTTATCCTCATGGCCTGTTGTACCACATTTGGCACAGGTAATCTCTCGCTTACAGGCCATTCTGTGGTGTCCATATGTTTGGCATTTAAAACACCGCAAGTGGATTAGGAATGTAGGCTTCGACCTTCACTCGAAGGAAACCGATTTTTATGGAAATAGGAAGGACAGGGAGTCCAAACGTGAGGATTATTGTGCCGGTATTTATTCGGCGACCATCACGCTGGACTCGTATCTTCCTCATCTCCGTAATGCCCTGTGATGACAAATTGTCCAATATCTCCTCTTTGGACGTGTCACCTAGGTCCCTACATCGTATGACTCCCTTTTTGGAGTTCATGCTACGATGAGGGACTACTTTTATTGGACAATTTGCCAGCACTGTGGAACGCAGCAAACAGTCTGAATGGCTCTTTTTTGATACCTCAATAATGAGGTCTCCAGATCTGAGCCGCCTGACTGATGCCGGCGTTCCTGCCAAGCCTTTAAGTCCTTTCTAATGGCAAAGGGGTTTAGCTTTGCCAAGGGAATGTCCTTATTTGTGCCCTGAATTACCAGAAATCTAGGCCATGGATGTAGAGATGGTTCCTCGGTGTCCGAGGAAGATTCCACCTCTAATGCATGTTTTTGTGCGAGTTTTTTGGGGGGTGTTGGTGTCCATATTTAATTTTATTTCTTTCAGCACAAATGCTCCCCACCCGCCTTGGAGCCCAACTACAATTGTGATATATCCCCAGAAGACAGTATTACAAGGGAGAACCGAGTGGAGGAGTATCAACCACCCGATTACCCAAAGCAACACCATCTTCCAAGGTTGACCCATCAACCACTGCCTTCTGGGGATAAATGTGACTAGCCGATTGGTCAGATCGGGCCTTTCTGACATCCCGTCTTAGAAGGAAATTAGGGTCAATGTAATGTGTTGCAGTGTTTCCACCACTCAACTACCAGGATCCCCTCTTCCCCTCCTACGGGTCGCAACCCACGGCAAACAGGTTGCCCCTTTCAGTCGCCTTTTACGAAATACAGGGGATATAGCGGACCTATTCTAAACCCCGGACCCGCAGGGGGGTAAATATGATAATAGTGTGGATGTTAAATTAGAAATGGGTTGATTGTTGACAGACCTTAACAATAATATTATAATTGTCTTTAACATACTAAATATCAATAACTGTTTACCTGCTGGAGCTACAGGCCCATTTACTGCAAATAAAACAAAAGCATTTATTTCATGAATAAATATGCTATCATATAAATATATTAATTATGAAAAACATAATTGCGTGTGTATGTGTGTGTGTGAGTGTGTGTGCGTGTGTGTATGTATAAATGTGTGTGTGTGTAGCGTGTGTGTGTGTGTGTGTGTGTGTGTGTGTGTGTGTGTGTGTGTGTGTGTGTGTGTCGTGTGAGTGTGTCGTGGGTATCGAAACACTCAGCTCAACATAATTAGATAAGTTTATTGATTTACTACCTCTTTTTACAGGATGTCATGTGATCGTACCTGTGACGTTCCAGATATCACTGGATGCGTTTAATCCATCATTATTTTCAACTATTAGCCACACAAAATAGTTTCCTCCATATTCTGGTTCAAATGATGATGTTAGTGTTGTCAGATTTAGCTTAATTCTCTTTCCTTTAATGTATTCCTTTAATCTGTAACGTAGCCATGCCTTAGACAAAGTATCACATCCGGAATACAAATTCTGAAGATCCTGAAAAGTATTTAATGATCTTATTACATTTAAATACTGCTGGTGAATGGATACATAATGTTGATCGTTGTTTGTGTTATTCAAGAATATCTCGCTTACCTGAAATATAACATCAACTTTATCTCTCTTATCAACAATAATAGGAACACTTAAAACAGATGACAATTTTGGATTATCTGGACCTGTGTAAATAGTATAACATTTGAAATTATGAATTATATATTATCAAAATTTGGTATTCGTGATCCAATATTATTTTGTGATCATCATATATGATTATAAAACAATCATTATCTTTTATTTATATTGTCAGTTTGTTAATATGAGAGTAATGCGCCCCTCCCACAATAGTTTCACCTAGTCTCCTCAAACTCACAAGCTGTTTCATTCTTCACTTACTTGTACAATTTGTTTGACCTTTCACCGTGTCATATGGCAAACCATAATCCTTCTTCCCACTCCATTCTCTATAAGGATATATAACGACGTCATACCAAGTGTTAGCAACAAGATCTTTAATAATGACCTTGTTTGTAGAGGATCCTACTTGATGTCGTACAATATTCACTTCTTTTACAAATTGGGTGTCATTTGATCTTTTATGTCTGATTTCATATCCATAAAAGCTGACAATGTCCTTATCTACAGTTATCTGTATCCACTCCAAGGTTAAGGATGTACCATTACTAGTCAAGGTAGACACTGATTTATTTGTAGCTTGCGGTATGTCTGTAATCAAACAATAAGATTAATATTCAGAATGTCATATTACAATCCTGGATTGCTTAACTTAGACCGCTACTAACTAGTTTTTAATCCTTCCCTCACCAATACTTACTGATAGAAGTCTGACAAAGATCAGAAGCCCACCACTGTTGGCATCCTGATGGACACTCTCCACTGATCTTGTTACATACTGTACCACTTCTACATTTACCACAATTCTGTTGACAATTGGTACCATAATAACCTTCATCACAGGCTGGAGATTAATAAAATATAAATAATGATAAATAAATGCATATTTGAGGAGAAAACATGTTTTACTCTAAACCTTGTTATAATCTTGTTTATTTATATTACAACCTTGTTTACAGTCTGGTCGATAACTCCCTATACACCGTTTACAGCCAATAACATCATTACAAGTAACATCAGCTGGACATCTGCTACAGTCTGAAAATAGTAAATTGCATCGGATGTTAAGCGTCCATTAATGAAACGAAATTTTATTATTTATGAAGTAACCTTCTTTTTAAAAACAGAATTGGCATCTTGGTAATATTTTTGGTGATTGAAAGTTATTTAATATAATACGACAATAACGTTGATAAAAATAGCTAACAGATTATCAATACCACAAAATATATCTCCATATATGAATCTTTCAAATAAATATTACTAATTTAATATTAATTAGGAATAAGACTAAAACATGGAATATATTATTTATCATCGCATTTTAACAGAAAATTTCAAAATTCATCATGCATTTGTCATAAAATATTAGTCTGATGAATCATGAAAAATCAGTTAGTTTCAGAAAATATCAATTCTACTCCTTGCAAAATATTCTCCCAGCTGAATAATATATTGATTAAAAATCAATGCCAATCATTTGGTTTTTATACAGATCATACGTTTGTATTTGATTCCAATTTGTTTTTACAAACTTCAAAACCCACATTACAGAGTCGAATAATATCCTGTAATGTTATACGGCGAAAAATTTGTTCCAATATTCCAGTTTATATTTTTTTTTTTTATATATATATTATATATATATATATATATATATATATATATATATATATATATATATATATATATATATATATATATATATATATATATATATTATATATATATATTTTATATAATATATATGTTGTGTTTGTGTTTTGTGTTTTGTGTGTTGTGTGTGCGTGCGCTGGTGTGTCATAGTTAATCTGTTAATTGAAATTTACAGGTAATGCGTCTATTGCAAATTCAGATTTAATCAAGGTTGCCTGAAACTTCAGCTAATATACATATTAACAATAATATATATATAATATATAAAATTATATATATATATATATATATATATATATATATATATATATATATATATATATATATATATATATATATATATATATATAATAGTGAACTTTTCAGAGCATCAACAACTAGACATCCTTTAAGCTCTATCTTTCCATACTTACAGGGTTTCATTAACGTATTATTACTATTTATCTGATACAACAATAAAGTACCTCATCATTTCATCAGTTGTCCTATTATTTGCGTGAAGGTGACGACTGTTATTAAATACATCACCCCCCGGAAACACGGCTACTTGCAAGCTACGTGTAGAAAGCGGAAGCGTGTATAGAAAGAACCATTTAATATCACAGTTCCCAGTAAATAACACGTGCGTGTTGTTCAACGTGCAGTTAGTATTTACACAAGATAACTACTTTGATACGTCACTTTGCATTCAGCAATACTTTCCTGTGGATTAAAAGATACCTATATTTTAGGAAGAATTCGACACCCTAAATGTTGACCCTAGTGTCTTTCTGCGTTCGAATAACTATACAATTATGGCTTATATCAAATATATCACCAGACGTCCGACTGTTCCTGTATCACAAGTAATTCCCTAATCAGATTGTAAAGTTAAGCTTCTTATATGCTCTAGACGCGTCAGCCAATATAACAGTTTCTTGAATACTAGACAAGAAGAATACCACCCATATATGGAAGTAGTGAAGTGGCTTAGCCAAAACAAAAAGTAGCAATACACTACAATGGATTATTACTGTACTAGAACGAAATATCGCCTCAATCCTGAATAAAACCTCATACGTTTTCCATTTATCACTTCGTGAACCTTCATCCATTTCAATAATTTTCTAATAATATATAAATTTATGAATGACATGGCACCTAAATACCTGTGTGAACTGGTGCCCATTAGAAACTTATCCCGATGACTCAGGTCATCCAGTCAAATATTATTATAGATGCCTATGTCTCGGCTCAAGTCATATGGTTATTTTTCGGCTAGTGTTGCAGCCCCCCGATCGTTCGTTCGGTCGGTCGGTCGGTCGGTCGGTCGGTCGGTCGGTCGGTCGGTCGGTCGGTCGGTCGGTCGGTCGGTCGGTCGGTCGGTCGGTCGGTCGGTCGGTCGGTCGGTCGGTCGGTCGGTCGGTCGGTCGGTCGGTCGGTCGGTCGGTCGGTCGGTCGGTCGGTCGGTCGGTCGGTCGGTCGGTCGGTCGGTCGGTCGGTCGGTCGGTCGGTCGGTCGGTCGGTCGGTCGGTCGGTCGGTCGGTCGGTCGGTCGGTCGGTCGGTCGGTCAATCAGTGCGTACGTGCGCGCACGCTTAACAAGCTGTCCATCTTTGCATCATAGTTGATTTTACATTAAACCTAATCTTACCTATTTGTTTATAACCGATGACTATCATCTCACATAATACCATACGATTAGGTTCATAACCTTGAGGTAACCTTGAGAAGTAGACATATCTACCTATCGTCTTGTCAGGACAACTAATGGTAAATGTTGGTGGAGGTATAGTGTCGCTATTAATCTTAATACACACAACATCTGGATCACTATATGGATCTGTAGTACTCACTCTAATCATAAAATCGTTACGATATTTATCTAAACCACAACCTGAAATTAATTTATAAAAGTAATACATTTTGTTCGTTAAACGGTGACTTTTTAAATAATCAATCGTATATAGAAATGATTTAAATATTATAACAACATACTTACAGCTAACAGTTGAAAAATGTATGGTAATGTTGACGATTTTATATTGATAACCAAGATCTAGGCTCCATTGTGCGGTGGTACCGCTACTAAAATCTACATCAGTACATGAAGGTTCCGGTCTACCATCAACAGCTTTACTAGCATCACTAGTAACGGCAGTAGTTTGACCGTGAACTCTGGCTGATTTTCTATAAGACAGATTACCTATAAACAATAAAACCAAATAAACTAATGTATATATATATATATATATATATATATATATATATATATATATATATATAAGAAATGGTATTATTTTAGGTGGCTGGCAAACTCAAATGAGGGAGACGCATATGGTCTGTAAGTTATAGCTTCCCCACGGAGACTAATCCTAAACAAATTTAGAATTTAGAATAAATGGCATGTTCGGTGGAGAAAACATTGCGAGTTGGCTGGCTGGATGAAAATCTCCCCTTTCTAGCGCCGCGGCCGAGACCCGAACCTGCGACCTCCTGCATAGAATGACGAATAGGTTTTTATATATATATATATATATATATATATATATATATATATATATTATGTTTTTATATATTATTATATATATATATATATATATATATATATATATATATATATATATATATTATATATATAATGAAAAAGAGCGCTTTATAAGTTTGGTATAATAAAAAAAAAAATATATATATATATATATATATATATATATATATATATATATATATATTAACATATCAAATCATCTACATGATAACAGTAAACAGCCGAGTGAATGTTATTTCAATGTAATTTATTTGTTCCGTTTTAGTCTTGAACCGATTTATCTATTCTAAGAACTTTACATCCAGTTTGAGGCCAGGAGTTTTACATCTCTACACATTACTCTCCTGGCATAGAGCTATATAATTCAGTATTGTTATTAACTCAATGGGCGCATACTGGTTTTTACAATCAGTTTTATATGACAATCGACCTTTGAATTAACACGAGTCACGATATTACAGGTATATTCTTATAATACCTTTCATACCAGTAACTAATTACTGGTACTACATACTGATTAAATTAATATACCTAATTTTCGTCTGCTCATTATGTGATATTAGACAAAATAACGACACCAAAAAAGATAACAACAACAGTAATAACTAAAACAATAATGATAACAAGAACAACAATAATAATAATAATAATAATAATAATATAATTTCAAATAAAAATAATAATAATAATAACAAAAACAACACCATCAACAGTAAATATAACTGAAACTTATTTCATTAATTTATATTAATATATTAAAAACCAAAACACTGTCATACCCATATTAAGACAGCACCTGCAGTTGGTCTGTACAAGTAATATATGAGCTTATTTGAATTACTTTTGAATGTTATTTTATGAAAGATGATCTCTTAC
Organism: Paralvinella palmiformis; assembly: GCA_025642065.1. Classification (NCBI taxonomy): domain Eukaryota; kingdom Metazoa; phylum Annelida; class Polychaeta; order Terebellida; family Alvinellidae; genus Paralvinella; species Paralvinella palmiformis. The sequence goes on from JAODUP010002306.1 coordinate 22,280, forward strand.
TGCAGATGATATTCCTAAAACACAGATTCTTTTAAGATAAGAAGCGATGGCAGCCATCCTAGTGTTGAAAACTAAGACCACCGAATCTCCTCAATCCTTCCTCCCCCACAAAAGGTAAAAAACATTTGGACTAAACAAGTCAGCCAGCTCACAAACATCTGCAACACCACCCTAACTGAAGGGAACAGAGAAACCAGAAGGGAACTCTTCTTTCTGAAGAAACAACATTGGGATATACGATGCAACAAACTTGCTGAAATAAGAACCACACAAATCTGGTGATGGATTAAAAAGATAAATGATTTACGCCAACATCTAAAATTGGCATTCCTAACTGTGAGGCTAACAGACTCGCCAAGTATTTGACGGTCAGAGCTGATCAGACTACCTAAGAACATCAGCATATCCCTCAAACATCAACTACCACTAACACAATCCAACTTGACAGAAGTAAAACAAAAACCTCTAGACGCCAACAGACTTTTACCTTTCACAAACTTCAGACCGTCCTTAGAAAACAACAAGACAGCCACCTGGAGAGAATGGATTTACTTGCCACTATACGTTCCTTTAAGAAGAGAATCCTCCATTTACTCAATCAATCCTGGAGAGAAAGAAAGCGACCATCTCTCTGACAGATTTATCTTCAATCAACTCGAATCGACCTACACAGCCCACACATCATCACCCAAGGACTGGCTACAGACCAGCATGAAAGCCAGACCTAACTACATTAGCAATAAGCTGGCTGACATCCAACTCAAATGACTACGTTTTTGATCATTCATACGAAACTTCACCCGTCCGCCATCCCTAGAACTCTGCTTTTACTGCTAACAATCATATAACCCGCAACATGATCTGCACAACTGCCCACCCCACCCGAAGTACCGAAGAAGATTAAACTTTTATCTCTTCCCTGGATATTTTAAACTCTCAGATCAGCATTGATTATAAGAAAATCAACATTTCGATCAGACATCATAACCCAAATTCTTCTGAAAGACCCCTTTAGACACAATAACAACCATAACATCACAACGAAACAACGAAAATGAACACAAGATGGTTGTGCCTAATAGGCCATAACAAGAGTTCTCTACCCCCAAATTCCAAAAACTATGACAGGCGGCTGTAGCGACAATTATTATTAATATCCATGATATGATAACTAGAGATAAAATTTTATCTAAATGAGATTCAATAATTTATATTATATATATGTCAGTAACGAAAAACTGTTATTCTAAATATTGTAGCTTGAATCTTATCGTCATGTGAGTTGTTTACCAATAATATTTATTAGGGATCAATATACTCTAGGGTTTGTTTCCAACATGGCACTGCTATGATAACAAAAAGTCTATAAGTGTATATGGCAATATTATTATTATTAAGTTATTATTATTGCTATTTTATACAAATGTAATAAGTATGACCGAACATGACATTCTACAACATAAAATTAATATATTTCCGGTTTACAATGCTTTTCTTCATGACTATATCAATAAACTAGTTACCTATCTGACACGCTGGCCCACTCCAATTATATCCAAGAATACCGGATGCACATCCTCCAGGACATGATACTTCTGGTTCATTACATTCGGATACCTTAGCGCAGTGACACTTGAAGACACATACGTCGGAATTACCAAACAGACATCTACCTGCTTATGAAGATTATTCACTGATGTTGAAAAGTTGAAACTAAGCTACGTCACATAACCCATAAGGGTTTTATTTAGCTAATAATGTTTATTTTTAAATAATATATTTATAATTGATATACGTACACCCACACACACACACATACACACAACACACACACAAATACACACACACACATATATATATATATATATATATATATATATATATATATATATATATATATATATATATATATATATATATGTGTGTGTGTTGTATCATATATATATATATATATATATATATATATATATATATATATATATATATATATATATATATTTAATCACATCATAATATTTAGTCATCTTCAGACACAATCGCAAGTAACGTATATTTACAGAAAGAAAATCGACATACACAAGACCATACATAAGACCATATACGAGCACACACACAGAATAGTTAAATATGGAAAGTTACAGACCCGTGCAGTTTAGAGGTAGGCTGTAAACAGCCACCACCCAAACTAACAACTTTATATCCAACATATGACAATAATGATATCCTTTTGTCAATAATTAATCTCTATGTCATATTTAATCAACATCTCCGTTTAGTTTCCAGTCTAATGTTGTATATTTGATCAGAAATCCAAAAGAAATACAACCAAACTACTTCCTTTCTACAAACTGATGTCGGCCTCTAAACACCACACTCCGCCATCTAGCTAATAACACCAACACCCCCTCCCCCGTCCCATTTTCTACGTCATGCATTAGTTACTTCAAACTTTTATATTTGTCAACTTTCTATCACTATGGCTACCGGATACATATTTAAATAGAAGCAGAAGGTGTATTGTTATTATTATTATTACACAGTTAAGTATGATGCATATTAACCAATGTGGATGTCTCTATAGCTCAAATGATATTGTTGTTGGGCCCATACCTCTAATTAGGTATCTATAGCCTCATGGGTTAAAATGTGTCACTTTCTTACTCATGGTCTTGTTGTGAGGGGGTCGGAGGTTCGAATCCCGGCGGTTGCACTGTAGTCGGCGGAATGTTTCATACAGCCAGATAACTGGTAAGGTTTATTGTAAATTCTAAATTTATTTAAAATTAGTTCCCGTGGTGAAGCTGTATATTATAGACAATATACATCTCTCTCAACTGAGGTAGCAAGCCACATAAAATAAATGTTATTTCGGCTATTATTATATTATTAAACCTCTAGTACATGTGTTCCAATTGTCGCATACCTGAAAGGTATTTCATCTTTCACTTCGCCTCATCACCTTTGAGTTAAGTACTTGTGTGATTCATCTCTGTCATTTAGTTTTAGACTATAGTTTCAGATATGATGACAACTACTATTTCTAGGTTATTTTGTTTTATATCTTTCTGCTTGCTGTTAAAATTTTAAATATGTTACACCTCCGAGGATGGTCTCTTTAAAGACAACCGTTTATTAGTCTTGTGACCGCATGTCGTAGAATGTTGTTAACAACAATATAACATATCGTGAGTTATTTATTAAAATAAATAACTTAAACTTATCTTAGTATCTTATCTTTTGCATACAATTAAAATATAATAAACAGCGGTGTCATTTCTAGTAACGTAATTATAATTGTAAACAAATACTGCATAGATAATGATAACATAGCATGTATAATAAAATAAACATGAAAGTTATTGACAAAACAAACATTCTGTAGTTATCACATATCAATTATATGACACTAATACCTAATTTGTCCAATAATTCATACATTAATAACAGAGTAGATAGGTGAGAGTACGTTAAGGTACTTTCCGGGCGATGTGTTAGGTTGGTAAATAATACCAGATGGGAGTAAGTAGAGGACTTCATTGGGTTGATCTGGAAGAGAACTAACCAATCAGAAACAGATCCCAGAGGGGGGCGTGGAGGGTTATTTTAAACTTTACCTGTTAAACCAGTGTCCTGTCAATACAATTTTCCCGAATTTTAACGAAACTATCCACATCATAAAAGGTATCAAATCTAATGATGATGATTGATGTTTTACGACCACTTTTGAACACATGGTAGGCTAAATAGGCATCAAATGTAAATCATATTTTATACATATTATAAATATCAATTATCTATCTAAAACTTTCTAGACACCGTTATCAATTATTTTCTGAGGGAATAATTTTTATTACAGTGTATATACACAGCGTATATGTATTTTGCATGGTGCAAATATAGTGGCTCCATCTGGGGAATTTAGTTTCATGGCTAAAGTAGTTAAACAGTTTGTGGCAGGAATAATTTGGCATGAATGATAAAATGTTTATATCATATCACTCATATCAAATTATTCTTGCCACAAATCGTTTTAAATGTTTAGCATAAATGATAAAATGTTTATATAATATCGCCTTCTAAGCATTACAGTCTAGGTGCCCTCCTACAAATCTCTTCCAACACAATGAAGTGAACATGCAATACACATTGAAATTAATTAAGATATTCTCTGCAATTTGACATCGATCCCACTTCAACGTGTGAGATAATAACATTTAATTAATAGAAAATAACGAGCATAAATAGGAAATTGTATCACCTTATTTATCCAGATTATATCCCATTAACATAGATATAATGTGGAAATATGTCACGTTCCATTATTGTTTAGACCAAATATACGTGTTAATATGTCAACAATTAAATACACACGTGTATCAAACATGGTTTTATCCAGGAGATAGCACGGCTGCACTCCTTCACCCAGCTTTAAACCAGTTGGACGAATTTCTCCCAATTGGGCACTCCTCCCAAGGGTTCCCGCTCGGCGGTATACACTAGACTTATAAACTAAAGCTGCCTTCTAACCGAGTTAAACATGTAAGGGCTTGTCATAAATCAACATACACTTCTAAGCTAATCGTCATGTCTACTGAATCTGAATTATTTATGACAGAATGCAGATATGAGTTAGATGTTAAGTAAAGTATGCTTTGATTGTATCATCCGCTCGATGCAAGTAAAATATTGCGGGAGAGTGCCTCCACTATTTAGTAACATGTATTTTAAGATATCCTGAATACAGTCCTTCGCTATAAAAATTAGACACTCCAACCGCCTCTTTTAAAGAGTAATTGTAATTGTTGAATACAAAATTATCGTTTGAAGCGTCCCCTTGCGAATGATAAGAAACCTGCATTTATATTCGACAGGAGCAGCACTTACTTTAGTTGTTCGTTATATAGTATTGACGTGACTGGCACAAAATTAAGTTCAATGGTTTCTGCCTTAAAAAAACACAAGAAAAGTTATTATTTGAAATATCTCAAAAGTAACGTATTATAATTTCAAATTGGCAGATAAACTACACATTGGCTGTCACTGTATGTAATGCAGATGCATGTCAATATATTGGCTTATATGTGATGGGTATTGTGTCATACACAATATATATATATATATATATATATGGGGGACGTGTGTGTGTTTGTGTGGATTTGTGAGTGCGAGAATGGTGTATGTGCGGGTGTGTGCCCTTATGTGTGTGCGCATGCGTTTGTTTGTGTAGTTTAGGGATTTCCCCGAGGCTGTCGCTTACTGAGCCCAGCCCATTGACCTAAATATAAAACTAGACCGAGCAGTCAGTAGCGTTTGAATTACCGCCATGACCAAACAACTCTGACTTCCGGCAAGGGAAAAAGCAGCGTTGAACCTACGAATATAGACATTTATTGTGATGTGTGCATTATAATTTTGTGTGTGCAGACAATCTGTATTATTCCTCTCCTATTATATGCCATGAAATATATAAAAGTCGTTTTATTCAAGTCCGTAGATCTAGTTTAATTGGGATCAAACGCCAGAGATAGGTCGGCGGTTGTCGTACAGCCTAAATATAATAACAGTTAAGCTTAATTTCTTGTCAAAAAAACTCCGCTTTAACAGCTATTTTAAATGTGTTCCTTATACTTACCGATGAAAAGACATCCCGTTTGTATTACTTCCACGCACACGGCTTATGGAACCATCGATACAACTATTAATATATCTATCTATCTATCTATCTATATCTATATCCATATAACTATTTATTTATCTATATATCTATCTATCTATATATATCTATATCTATATCTATATCTATATATCTATTTATTTATCTATCTATCTATCTATATGTATATATGTCTACATATTTATCTATCTATCTATCTGTCTAAAGATAAATATATCTATCTATCTATCTATCTATCTATCTATCTATCTATCCTACCTACCTATCTATCTATCTATCTATCTATCTATCTAACTATCTTTCTCTTACTCTCTCTCTCTCTGTGTGTGTGTGCGCGCGTGTGTGTGCGCGTGTGTGTGTGGGTGTGTGTGTGAGTGTGTGTATATACAACTATGCGTCATCATCATAGTAACGATATGTAATGCCACATCACCGTCACTAGATCCCAAGATTACGTGTGTACACTTCATAACGCCAATAATTGATCTTTGTGGTACACCAGAAAACAATGAAAGAACATCAAATAAATACCATCAACAGCTAATCTGTATGAGCGTTGTTCGAAATACAAATGAAACTAATCAGGTATTTCAATTAAAGTTACCTGTGTTAAATGCAGGAGTTGGGTCCAGAAGAAATAACAATCCTGATTTAACTTGATCACTTGCCTCAGTATATTTATAGACAAAATGTTAAATTTAAAGAGCCGTTTTAGTTCTAAGGTTCGCTACAATCCGAATAGATCAATCACATGGAAGTGTTTGGAAGCGGGTTTCTGGCTGACTTGTGTAGTATACGATATAACCTTAACATGGGATTACGTTGAGTACATGGTAGACCTGCTCCATTTGTCTACCTGTACATATTACGAGACAGCCAACTTCATATCAGTTTGTCCTCGGCATTTAACAGACATTTAAAGCAAATATTTAGACTAAAATAATTATGCAAAAACTATATTACTAAAACAGGAATAGTCCATGGGACTCGATAGGCATCCAGTAACATGAATAACTGGACGAATGCAGTTTATCTCTTATTGCTATCACTGTAAATATATAACTTAAATATATTCATACATATGCGTTTGTTCCCCTAATAGTATTGTTGTTGTTATTGTTATCGTTCTTGTTATTAGTTTTAATCAATTTTATGAAATTGAAATAATAAAATATATGTTATTTTAAAGTAGGACATGAAACATTCTTATAAGTAAAGATTTCCACACCAGTCATATTCTATAGTCAGATAGGAAAGGGTTGCATCATCCTATGGAACAGATACCACTCACATCAAAACTCATTAAAATAGTATTCCCGTTATCATTTATGTATTATAGTTTTATTTATATATTATTTCAGGTCAGTTAATATTTCAAGTTCAGTAATGTCATTGAATAAAATGTATTTTACTAGAAAACATGTCACAGATGTCAGAACATTTACTTTTCTAAAATAATTCATATTAGCTTTATTCGAAATATTTCACAGATTGAATGATCATATTCCTTAACACCTATATTGAGAACATCAAGTGCTAACATCTACTGGGAGACATTAAATACTTATGAAAGAGCGCAATAAACAGATCAGTATCATTTCTAAACCTCTGATTTTTCGAGCTGATGTTGAATGAAGCAAAAACAACAACAAACCTAATCAACCAAGTTCCAGTTTATAATCAGGTATTCTCGGGTAATGACAGGTATGTTGTTAACTGGGTTAACAATGATAACATTAGATTACCTTGTATAACCAAGTAAATTTATAATATCAATATAATTGTTGATGTCATCACAAAATTATTATTTATTATTATTATTATTATTATTATTATTATTATTGACAGCTTTTTGAAATGACAAACGTTCGTGACATATTCTTATCTCATTTTATCCAATGTCAGACTGACAGGAATTAACTAACCATCTCACCAGTTTGTTTAATCTAATTATTAAGAGTGAAATATGTAATTTTTTTAAAGTAAAATCGGTGTGTCTGACGTCATCCCATTATACCAACCAGACTACGAGCCGTTGTTGACAAACGAACACCGTTTGATAATATTCTTTCTTTCTTATGTAGTTATGCACGAATTATATCAGTAAATAGCATCAAAATCTATAATAGGATAATTTAATTTTGAACATAAAATTATAATGACTATGTTAACGTTGCATTGTGTGTTATCTACAAGTGTAACACACTTGAGATAGTAAGGTAAACGTTACATAATCTTGTGTTTACTGGTATAAACATATTTCTCTTTGTAAATATCATTGCCAAACGAATCCTAGAAGTAATGAGATGAAATAAAAGATCATACATCTTTCAGGCATAGCCCAAACGGGGTCTGAGCCTAGGTACTAGATGTTTGAAGCAAACCACAGTACCAAATAGACGACCAAGAAGGATCACTTGTTGTAGTAGTAGTAGTAGCAGCAGCAGTAGTAGTAGTAACAGTAGAGGTCGTAGTAGTAGAGTAGCAGTAGTAGTAGTTGGTGTTGTTGTAGAAGAAATAGGCATTAATCATATTACGATTTTTAAGTGATTTAGTCAAAACACTTGTACTAATTATAATAGTAATTACGATTCACCATCTTCTGTGGTATACGAGTGTATCATAATAATAATTGAGTCACCATGAGGTACTGTTAGTGTTCTGACATCCCGGTATTCCGACAGTCTGGTTATCAGATGGACTAGTGTTCTGATGATATGGTTGTCCAACAGCTAGTTTGTCTTTCGATATCACGTCCTTTCGTCCAAACTACTTATCTTCACGAGGGAGAAATCCGAGCTGTATGTCACTGATATGTCAGTGTCAAACACTGATATGTCAGTGACACAAGGTGACAGATCTGCGCTTAAGTTATATGTCAATCCTGAACAATATATATTACGTTTGTTGTGGTTTGTTTACAATAGTCTCTATATTGAATTCTGAAGATGCTTTTATCTGAACACTACTTAAAAGAGGGAACATGGAATGCGTAATATGATAAATATACCATTCACCTGTATGTTGTTTGTTTTGTGTTAAGAAATCTTTTCTGGGGAAGTTATATACCGCTGATAATTAAAGCGATGAGCGATAATTGAAGATCATCATATTCAAACATTATTTATTATAGTATTATTTATGTAACTTTTAATGTTGACATCACAGAAGTAATACATTTCTATCATAGTAATTCCTATCTCTTCTAACTGATGTTTTATGTACAATCTGATGTGTGCCATAACTTAATTGGGTCAGATAACGGCGAAGGTAATGGAAAATGAAGGAAATTTCATTATATATTTATAGATAGATGGATGGCTGGATATATATATATATATATATATATATATATATATATATATATATATATATATATATTATGTAAATAGATAATGATAGATAGATAGATATATAGATAGATAGATATATAGATAGATAGATTGATCGACATAATCCAGTCAAACATATTGCTAAGTATTCAAACCAAGAAATAATAGAATTATCTATCTACCACTTTCGTCAAAGAATTACCTACCCTGGTTCCGGCAGTTAGAAACTACATTGTCTTGTGCCAGATCGAAAACAATATGAAAACTTCTAATACAGCTTTGGGAGCAGTGGCAACATTTGAGTGTAACAAATGGACCAGTGGATAGTTATTTTTAACACTACATCTACGAATATTATTTCATCAATGAAATCTTCATACACTTAATGCATTACAACTCGAAGTATTATACTGATTAAAAACGTATAAAACAAGTCAGCGGTTTCTATTTCATGAAGCAATGTTTGAAAAGGATCACACTATAAATCTATATCGAGTTACAACTAGATAGACAGATAGATAGATAGTTAGATAGATAGATATTTACCTATTATTTTAGATGTGTTACGCATACGTAATATATTTAGTCAGTAGAATTACATCTTCTAGACAAAGCGTCTTAACTTATGAATCCTTCCAAGTGACAGATAACTTAATTCTAGGATGAAGAGAAATCTCTAGAACACAAAATACTGGAAATAGATTAACCTAAACTCACTTACGGCTCACGAATATAGCAAAATGAGTAGCTGCTGATAATTCTGAAATGTGATGTGGTTAAAGCCCCAATGATAAATATGGCTTTGGCATAAGAATATGTTTTATTTATATGTGTGTGTATGAGCGCGCGCGTGCCCTTGTATATATATATATATATATATATATATATATATATATATATATATATATTTTTAAATGTGTGTGTGTGTGTGTGTGTGTGTGTGTGTGTGTGTGTGTGTGTGTGTGTGTGTGTGTCTGTATGTATGTGTATGTGTGTATAGCAGAATTGAATACGTAGATAATGTATGTCTCAATGAAGATTGTCTCACCGTAGACACAGAGTAACCAATGTTTTAATATCAAGTTCGCTTTTAAGCCACTATTCTAAAGTAATTTTAAGTTCGCTCAATGTCTGTACACCTGAGGTCACGTCACTCAACTACGTCCACTACGTCATATATTAATGGACCCGAACTAAATATATTAACAATAAATGATCAAATATGCTAAAAAAGACTTAAAAGTACAATAAAACATGTTAACATTATTTATTAGATGTTTAAAAATTATAAAATGTTCATTGAAAGTAATGGATTACGTCCGGTTTTTATTACAAACTGAGTGAGGTTTGGGGATTTGGAACCAATTAATGACGATGGGCAGTATATATAGTATATATATATATATATATATATATATATATATATATATATATATATAAAGGTATCATCTTTCCCGGACAAGGTGTATATGATCCGGTTTGGAGAGGATATAACTATAAACGAAATAATCAATTACCGAAATAATAAAAATAACAAGATTAGTATAAAGAATAAAGACATTACAAACATTACAGATGACATTACAGACTTACAGATGACATTACAGACATTACAGATGATATTACAGACATTACAGATTATATTACAGACATTATAGATGATAAATCAACTTTGCGGTATAATAGATTTCAGGGATAAATTAGATTTGTTAAATGTACATTAATTATAAAAGAAGAAACCTAAAGCAGATTAGAAATATTTATGTCATTATGATCAGCTGTTATTATTAGCAGCTAACAATATGCTACACTAATGATCTGAAATCATTTATTTTCATTGATATTTCCGTTTAATCTGCTCTTTTCCATGGCAGCAATCACTCCTTCGTGGAGAAACTTGAACTCTTCCTGGAAAAGCAACACCAGAAATATATTCTTTTCATTTATGTAGTTAATCAAGTGATAATAGATGTAATAAACAATACAATAAGGATGCTTATCAGATCTTTTTCTTTACCTGGTTTTGTGATATTTAATATAAAAATAATATTTAACTAACGCAATATTGTGATGTAAGACTAGTGATATAAACAATATCTATATTATATCTTACCTGTGTTTGGAAGAACTGAGGTCGTCTTCTTGTCACATATCTAGCAGCCAAGAAGGCATCTATCTGTTGTCCTGACCTCATCTTGTCAAGGACAAACTTCACTCCACAGTAAACACCACTCTGTCGGCCGCCAGTCCTAAATGTTAGATAATGACCTATAACATCTGCTCTCAAAGAATACCTGTAGTTTCGGGTTAATTGTCCATTTCTGTTAAATTAATATATATATCCGTGTAGATTTGATAAATACATTAGGGTTAATAAAAGAAGAACAATTTGTATTACTTATATCATCTCCATTATTATCTATTTATTACATCAAAATACGTGACTTATAAGTTATTATTAAGACCGTCCATGTAATATGAGAACAGATTCAATGTAAAATAATGCACTTGAGAAGCAAGGAATTACGTGACACGGTGACACGGAACCTAGTTCATTTATCTTTTATTATTTGTCATTTTGTTTTTAACAGACGTCTTAAGAAAAGGAGATTTATTTATATCTCTGAGGACACTAGACATGGGGTGGCATAATTCAGTTAGGTAAAAGGTAGGACGTTTTAGATATGCAGTTTTAAAGACAGGTCCTTCAGTTATGGGGGTTTAAAAAACTCTGTCTATCTTGCAATCGGGGTCACCTTAGATACTCAATAGTGTTAATCAAGCTTAATTAGTATTACTCGTTCTTCTGGATCTGTCAACTGCATTTAAATACAATCATGTTTTAGCTAGAAATGTCTGGTTGATTAGTTATTATACATTAATAGTTTCAGGTATATTTGGAGTAATGCCCTCTCCACGGATCATTGAACAACAAGATCACGTTAAATATCACTTGTATCCCGATGGCATCCACGTGTAAAAATCACTGGATCATGACACTAAATCATATTTCCACTTTGTTTTGGGGACGATGATAATTGATGTTTTACGGCCACTTTTGTGTACATGGAGGCTAAATGGACCGAACGACCTCCAAACGTAATGAAGCGAAGTCAAAGATGAAACAACCTTCAGATATGCGCACTCCGAGATTCGAATACGGGTGGTAGTGCACCATAAGCTTATTTAAGCCAAATACTGCCATTAACATTTATACGGTTTGTTAATTATAATATTTTATTAAAGACAGTTATTTACCCAGCACCTGAAACATGGTAGAAACTGCCAGAACCAATACGACAGTTTAGCAATATTGAAATGAATCACTTATTCTAGAAGGACCTTATTCTTGTTTTTAAATGGTTTTTCTTCAGACCGGTCGTTTTGGGGAGGGATGTCAATGTTACTCCAAAATACAAGAAAATAAATTATCGCTTAAATACAACATTACTAAGAGTACACTGAGACAGTTCTTGATTGTAAATGTTCTTACCATTCAGTGCATGTATTAGAATATTTCTCTATAGGTTTCTCGCTAGTTGATTCAGGGGGAGAAAAGGAGTGATAAATCCGTTCGATTCAATTTGGTTTGATTAAACGACATGCAAATGATGCACCTCTTCCGTATATACATACCACAGTATGAAATGTTATATTCTATAGAATTACAGACCTGTTTCAAATCTTACATTTTTATATAAAGTTATAGAAAGGGCTGTTGCTTCCCATCTGAACAAAGATTTAATTAATAATAACATTAATGAATCACAACAGTCTGCCCATAAAGGTCGTGATAGCACTGAACAGCCTTGGTTCGGGTGAACATGATGTTATGATGTCAATTGATCAATAATTGTAATAGTTGTTCTTCTGGACCTGTCTGCTGCATTCGATACAATTTACTATAATGTAGTTTTCTCTATATTTAAAAACCTGTTTGGTCTGTCAGGTAAAGTGTAGAATCTAGAACAACGCTCCCTTAAGTGTCTGTTCATGGTATTTTAGCTGACGTTCAGATTTGGTTATCTGGTCTTCCATTGGGTTAAGTTCTTGGTCCTCTGGTTTTCACAATGTATAACCGTCCCCTTGGGATGATTGCACAGCCACATGGTATTCTTAAATATCACTTGTATGCTGATGACACACAGCTTTATATATCACGGATCCTGACAATGCGTTAAATATCTCCTCTTCATTGAAGAATTAAGAATATTTTATTGTTGATATTCGACTATGGATGACATAAAATCTTCTAAGATAAAATGAAAATGAAACAAATATTATATATTTGGCATCACCACATTGTATTAAATCCATAACGACACTAGGATTACAGATGGTTTCATCTTCGATTACCCGTCATGCGCCACCAAATAATCTACAGGGTATTTCTGACCAGTGTATTAACATGTATGAACATGTCACATCATAATGCCGAGCTGCCTACTACCACCTTAAGAACATCCACTGTTTAAAAGCATGCTTTGACACAAGAAGCATGTATAACTGTAGTCCATAGCTTTCTTACATCTCGTATATACTATTGTAACTCCCTGTTATATCGCATATCTGAATAGAACATCAGTCGCCTTCAGGGAATTTTGATTAGTGCATGTCGCATATTGACAAATACTCGAAAATATGATCATATCACCCTAATTCGTCAAAACTACATCCTCTACATGCTAGACAGCGTATCCAATTCAAGATTGTTATAATAACTTATAAATCTATTAATGATATGGCGACAGGATACCAGTGTGAACTGGTGTCTATTAAAAAGTCACCCCGAAAACTCAGGTCACCCAGTCAGATACTATTGCACATGCAAGTGTATAGGCTCAAGTCATATTGCGATTTTTTTTAGTGTTGCAGCTCCCACTTAGTGGGATAGGTTGGCGGCAGATATTAGAAATACGTCGTCTGTTGACTTTTTTAATCTCTTCTAAAAACAAACCCGTTGAAGGTCACTTTCACAGTTAAATAATAATTATCTTTTAAATATCTTATATGGGTTTACAGACGTATTACTTGGGGTATTATTATAGTACATCATATTTCACCGCCTTTAAAAAGTTCCTGCTAGTAAGGGCGATTTATTAAATATGCCATACCGGAACATTTTAATACCGAAGAAGTTTAATATTTCGTTAACAATTTCTAATCATATTTGTATCATAGACATGCTTTGATGAGGTAACAAAAACCTCAACAA
>JAODUP010002302.1:0-12844 GCA_025642065.1 Paralvinella palmiformis
CTGGGATACGTGGATGACTAGTAGCCATTTCGTTTGCTTCTGAAATTGTTTTATTTCATTTTTGCGCCATTGAAAGATGGAACCCTATCATTTAATGTTCTCTTGGGAAATGTATTCAGATGATGGGAACTGGAAATCAAAGTATGTTTCTAAAAATAAAGGAAGACTATCAGATTATGTGAAGGGTATCAAGTCCGGGGTGATGTTATCTAATATTGAAAGGTAACTTCAAAAATCCAATAAAACTTACACAATGAACGTTTTTTCATCACATGTCCATCTTTGCTATAAATAGTGTCCACTTCCTCTATTAAAACCACATCTTAGACTTTTATTTGACAGATCAAACAGTATAGTAATTGTAAAAGAAAATACAAACTAAAGAAATCTTTCAGCAGGAAATACTGGATCATTTTATTTATGGTAGTGATGGGGAGAGGGGGGGGGGGAGGTCTATCGAGAGGAATGAATGTTTGTGGGAATTTCATCGTATTATAGATTATCACTTCACAGTAAAAAACATATACTATCGTCTTCTTCATTGTAATACTGCAATACCATAATATGACTGGTCATCTAAAACTGTATAAGATGCTGTGAGGTAGTCAACGTCATATTATGACATTCCATGATCATAATATGTTCCGCGTAGTCATATCTGACAAGGCAACAAATATAATCATTCTTCAATTGATCAATATTGGTATGATCATTATGGATCCGTGTGTATTCCCACACACAAACAAACGCAAACGCACACGCATAGATGCACATAAGGACACACACCGGGAGAGATAGGCCGGCCAGATATATAATTTATAACTTCGGACTATAAGGGTAACATGTTTCAATCCAATTGACCTAGGCCAGAGTTTGTTCAGCAAAACATGTATTGCTTAAGGGTTTAAGTATAGGACAACAAAACACATGGACACATGTGATTACCGATTACCAAAATATATCTTATAAAGAAGATGGGATTGATTGGAGTTGAAGAAATATGAACAGCAGTTCAGTCGTAGCATACTGTCATTTAGGAATAGATTAAATTCTGCCTTTTCTTATAAAATAACCCTTTTATCCTGAATATTGACATTATATTAGAATATTAAATGTTGCTGTCTTATGGTCACTTTTGTCGATATGGTAGAGTAAATATAGATATCCAACGTATTGGAAGTCGAGTCTCTTAAGTACTTTTTTATAGCTTACTAACTAAGAAATCATGTTTTCTGTTGGTTTGCTTTCTTGTTTTCTTGAGACTTTCTTAATTTCCTTTTATTTTGTTTTCTAGGCTATGCCAGGCAATATACTACTACTGCTGCTATTACTACTGCTACTACTACTACTACTACTACTACTACTACTGCTACTATTACTAATACTACTATTACTACTACTATTACTACTACTGCTATTACAGCTACCTCTTCTATTATTAATACCACTACTCCTACTATTATCATTACAAGTATTACTACCATTACTGCACCAACAACAACACAATCTACTCCAACTTCTACTATTCCATCCATTATTGCTAATACTAATCCACCCATTAATACTACTAGAGCTGCTACTGCTAATACAGCTCTTACTATTACTATTTCACCAACTATACCTAATACCACAACCATGTTTACTAGACCTGCTGCACATAATACACTTAATATAACTACATTGATTTCTACTATTACTACTACTAATATTACATCTAGTACTACTTCTTGTACTTGTCTCTGTATTATATATAGCCCAGTTCTATAATTAATTATCATATATGAAAACTATTATTTACCGAACTTCTATAAACTAATATAGACTCTCCTAAATAGTTCACTATTATAGATAGAAGATGAAGATATTATTTCGCCGTCACAAGGCCATAGAATATATCACCATATTATATCTAACACGAAGAGTTGTATACACACACACACACACATATATATATATATATATATATATATATATATATATATATATATATATATATATATATATATATTATTTTGATTGTATGTTATAATTTCAAACTAGATACCAATAAAGAGTTATTTTATGGGCAGAATCTACCTCAGTTGATGGATGAATTATGTATCATTTAGAAATTAACCCCAGTTCACTCATCCAGGGATAGTTTTAATGTATACATGTGTGACGTAAGTAACTAAATGAGGAAACATCACACACATTTGATATTAAAGAGACTGATCCTGGTGCATTTTTGGAAGTTGCAAAACTGTTTCAGGAGTACGATTCCTGCACAACTGACAACCTTTGTCGCATTATTCGATGAGCAAGAATCGCATGAGAAGTAAATACGTTCACGAGGTCAAGGTTCCCTTGTAACTTTGCTGTCTAGAAGTTCAGTGAATTATGTTATCAGAACATTTGGTACTATCCAAGAATGATTAGTTGGTGTCGTGAAATGTGAGGAATCGACTGGTAAAGATTTGTGCCAATTGTTGCGGAAGTCATATTTATGCCGAATCTTGACCTCATAAACTGTGTCGGAAACTCAACTGGTGGTGCAGCAAACCTCCAGGGCCGTTACCTTGTTTGATGATATAAGTTAAATCTCGTTGTGTCCGAAGCTACACGTGTTGTTGTCAATAGCGCATCATCGTTCTCTTTTCTGTTTTAAAACATATTTATCTACGAATTTAGTCCATTTATATCACATTCTAAGCTCAGGGTCCTCTGCTAAGAATGTACATATATACATGTATATTATAACAATCATTACTTAATATGTGTATTTTTATATTTTCATCTTCCTTTGTATGCATAATTTTATTTTGGAAAGGAAGCATTTGTATATGTAATATTTGGTAGAGAGCACTATACAATTTAGTAGATCATTAATACAAATCCTACAACTACTGGAGATAATTTAGATTTATATATTCATTTATTAAATTGATGTACCATTGAACAGCATTGTTCCATAAACATTGAGATATTCTGCACTGCCAAAACATACGTTCAATAGAATTTATGAATTCTTTATAGAAATCAGTCTGAATTATTTACTAACCAAAATAAATACAGTTTGTTATTAAAATATATAATTCTACGCTGTATTTTAAATTGACATCTTCTCACAACATTGTCTATTGTTAGTTTTTTTCAATATTTAGAAACTATTCATTATCAATATTTTCATAAATACGATATTGTGCCCATTTGAATTTCAAATCCAGACTTTCAAAATGGGCGTTTATCAAATCAGTGTAGTACACCTACTTTGATATAAGCTTTTGTGGCAATGAATAATTAAAAAAAACTTTACAGTTGTTATCTTTATCCCGTCATTATGAATTTATTCTTCTCTCATTTATCTGTACCACTGCCGGGGTAGGGCACTTATAATACTGTTATATTGCATAACAGATAGCTCCACATCATAATTTATTTTATTACAGTACAGGAGTAGACGTTGTTCAAATAATTGATCCATTCGAGAGAACTGGCTATGAATGTGTGATATTATCTTGCGTGGCTGGTTGGCTACTCGAATATGCGAGTTCATCCATATTATTTGTTGCTTTACGTCCACAACATGCTCCACATAGTTATAAGAATCATCGTTCTCGCTACTGAATGAAACTGCATTATTCTTTCGGGAATCTTATAAGTGAATGAACATTTCCAATTGACACTTCATTAATCTGAAACTAATGGGAAATTTCTACAAAACTAGACGTTGATGAAAGGATATCGCTTTGAAGAATTGTTCATTCAACAACTCAACTGCAGCGCTTTTCATGGATGTTGTTATCACTCTTAATGTCATACTAGTTACTGACAGGATTCATATAGGTGTAAAGACCAAAGTGAAGGGTAATGTTGAGAGCCCTCTGAAGTTTGAAACAATGTTGACTGCACAGATATATCTGCAAGTATTCTCTGGCACTAGAGCGCTCTCTAAATATCCACAATCTATGCAACTGAATATGCCGACTGCGCACCAGATGATGGAAGAGTTGCTGGAGAATATGCAGATCCTACAGGATAACTTCCAAGCCGCTGATGATGCAGCTGCAGCGTGTGTTCCATGGAATAATGATCAGCTGAATGAAACGGGTGTATATCTTATTATGGAAGAGTCCCTTCCTATAAAACGGCAAAGAAGGCATTAATCCAATGATGGCATTCTGTAACCGAAATGTAGACACTATTGTGAGCAGCATTGGGGGACCGTGTACCAGAACAGCAAAATCAACACTGTATGCTAATCTCTCGCATGAACGTCGATCAAGTGTCAATCGGGGCTGTGGAAGAGGTGCATAAACATTTGCTGTTATTTGATCATGTCACTGCCGAAAAACTATATAAACAGAACCTCCTCACTGATGGCCACAATGGCATTAGGGTTGCCTATAAGTTTCTGCTAACACTACCTGTGTTACAAGTAACATATTAACGGTCTCTCTCTGTTCTGAAGAGAATAAAAAGCCGCCTGCGTAATGCATTGACACAGGAATATCTTAAGGTGTTCATGTTGATGTGTGTGGAAAAGGGGATGTTGGCCAAGCTTGACACTAAGAATAGCATTGATGGTGTGGCTATCAGACGTGGCGAACTGCACACATATATATATTATGTTTAAACATGAGATGTGCTTGTGTTGCTGCACAGAAAATAAATTCAATTTTATGCGGATTTGTTTCTCAATATTTTCTTTATTTTCTCAGATAAGTAACATTTTAATAAACAATGTGTCCGACCTTATAGGTAACTAATTCTCGGTCGTTGTGTTAAGACTCGGACCGCTTCCGTATATAATTTATGTATATGTGTGTGTGCGCGCGCCCGCGCGTGTGTGTCATGCTAATTATTTAATTGTAAAGCCACCTTTTGAGCGAGATGTCTTGTAAGATCGTTCCATTGCTTCAATGTTACCACCTTTTCTTTTTGTCTACTCTTACCTTCTCGTCCTGGCATGTTTCCACGAACAGATATTATCTTCCAAACTAGATAATTCTCTAATATGCCAGTGTCTTTCGACTTTGGTTTCTTGATAGTTCCATTGGTAATATAGTCCTTACATAAGGGGAGTAGAACACGTGTTACATATAACAAATTAGTTTGTCTGGGTACAAGATGCTAGTGAGTAGTCGAGACTTGTGTTCTATATTTACGACTTATTAATATTTAGCCTAATATAGGTATAATAAAGAATTTGTGGACGAATAGGTTTATCTACGTTTTAATTCATATATGCATAGGGTTTTGTATGTTTATGTTTTTGTATGTATATATACATTTATTTATAGCGTACATGGATATTTGATATATATATATATATATATATATATATATATATATATGTTCAGTTTTTTTATTACGCCAATGTAAGACGTGTAAAATCTTCTATTATTTTAGACAATACTTTATGATAAAGTTATATTGCTGGAGCTGTTTTTTTTTATTCCGGAAAGCATCCTGTTGGGTA
This sequence comes from Paralvinella palmiformis, assembly GCA_025642065.1. Classification (NCBI taxonomy): domain Eukaryota; kingdom Metazoa; phylum Annelida; class Polychaeta; order Terebellida; family Alvinellidae; genus Paralvinella; species Paralvinella palmiformis. The sequence continues at coordinate 5,462 of JAODUP010002302.1, forward strand.
TTAAACTTACTACAGGGTTAACTCATATTATTATTAATCAGATTACGATATTTCAACCTTCATGTGCTGACTGTTTAGTTGATGAGTTAGTCATTGTATAATGCGCGTGTATCTTACTTAAGTATCTAATCTATGTGACCTATATTCTTCCAGTTAATCCATATTACAAATTAATGAAGGGTATATGAAATTAAGATACATAATGTACACAACCATAATCGATATAAAATAGTTTAAATTATACTTGACAAAGTACATATGTAACAACAAAAATATTATAAGTCGTACCATGAGGACTGTAAGCTATAGTTAAATCGCCATAAATATACAGTCAGAATCCGTTAATCCGACAAGGTTTCATCACATGATAATATGTCGAAACGAGAATGTCAGAATATCGAGTCAGTGATATACGTGTATTCTCTGTCACACATGTTTAAATCATAAAGATATACCTCGGTATTTAAACAATATTCAATAGCCGTGCGCAATGATACGGAATGGCATCCAAGCCATTGATCATTTTGATGTTTGTTAATTACAGACATTATAAAGAAATACTCATGTCACTTTGTCCCTCAGATTAACTCATGATCGGCTCATTGGAAAAAATCACACATTTGAGTTTGTAATTAACCATGAATGATTATGATTGGCTATTAGACAGCCACGGGCAATGTAAGCATCGTGTGTCGGTGTGTATGGTCAAGGACGATTATAATTGGTTACGATATAGCAATTATCGCAGGTGGGCAGGTTAACGAACCATTACCGACAATTTGTTCATGTGTCTTGCATGACTGAACCAGCGGAAATATTTGGCAACATTTTCGTGTTGTCGGATTATCGAGGACAGTTTACATTGAAATATCACATTCTGTTAGCGAAATGAACTGTCGGAGTCGGAACGCTGAACGAGATTTTGTCGGATTAAAAGTCATTTATAATGGAGCTCAATCTGTAACAGGCAATAATGTGTCGGATGATGGATTTGTCTGATAAACCATGTCCGGATTAACGGATTCTAGCTGTACAATACATATCACATCAATGTAAAACTTACTGGGTACATTTTTAGATTTCATGTAATAACTCAACACGTGACACAAAATATATAATTGTGACAAATTGGCCATATCCTGTCAACTTTATCTAGGTTATTATGAATTCATTCGCATCAAGTAAGATGTGCAGGCATTAGCTCATAGGAGCAGCACAAATAAATTAAAATCATTAACTACAACTGAACTGGTAGTTAAGACCATTGGCTAACAATATTGGCTACAACTGATAGCTAAGACTATTGGTTACAAAACTCATAACTAAGACCATTGGTTCTAATTTGTGGCTAAAATCATTAGTTACAACAGGTATTTAAGACAAGTGGTTACAACTGGTATTTAAAACCATTGGCTATAACTGGTATCTAAGACCATTAGATACAACTGGTAGCTAATACTATTGGTTACAACTGGTAGCTAAAATCATTGGTTACAACACTGGTAACTACAACCATTGGTTACAAAACCGGTAACTAAAACCATTGGTTACAAAACTGGTAACTAACACCATTGGCTACAACGTGTGGCTAAGACAATTACGTTACAAAACCAATACCTAAGACCATTGTTTATAAAATTGGTAACTAAGACCACTGGCTAAAAGTGCTAGTTAAGACATTTGACTACAACTGGTAACTAATAGCCAACATGAGTTCCACTGTTTCTATAATAACTGTTTCTTCGTGACGTTCATCTCTGTTAAACTACTTATCTAACAGATACCTTCAGTGTCGATATCAGAAAAGAAAAAACGGAATTACACGAACTTATTACAAATCCCGTGATCGACTACTTGAAGGAACCGAATTTTGTCGATAATCTGGTTCACTGATCCTGATGATGGTCTTCTTGACATCATTAAGTAATTCGGACCAAAATGTTATTCGGGATCTACGGTACAGTGATTCCGAGTGAAGTGTACGATGATTTGTTTACTATGACTACGGTAGAGACTGATCCAAGTGATAATCCCGAATATGAACTTCCTGGTATTTCCGACATTCCTAATACTCCATGATCTTTAACAGATACAGCCGTCTTTATAAAACAGTCAAATGCCGATGTTGACAATATTATTATTTTTTGAGTGCAGACACTGACAGATGGGAATAAATCTCGTACCAAACACTATAATCCATTAACTCACTCGGTTAAATAAACTAACAGAATGGAAACATTTCATTGAACGTCAAATAAAGAAAATATGTCAATTTATTGAGGATGATGAAGAACACTAATTAAGTGAAGAATTAATTACTAACAAGCAATACTGTTAGTTGATGTTATCACTTCTATTCTGATTATCTATTTGTTTTCATATTTAATCAACCTGTATAACGGGTTTATATATATATATATATATATATATATATATATATATATATATATATATATATATATATATATATATATATATATATATATATATGAAAGAAAAAATTCATCTGCCATCTGTCATATCTTCTACTGCTGGAAAACACATGCAACAATAGGATGTACAGCACCACAGGAGTGTCTTCAGGACAGGACACTAGCAAATATAGAACGGCGGTGGATATGACATTGGTTGGGTCTATGATTGGGTCTATGTTGTTTAATCATCAAACTTTTTTATTATTATTCTAAGCCATTAGTTATATGGACAGAAGGCCCTAGTAGCCTTCTATTGGAGCAAGCTTTAATGTCCGCGCTCAGCGTGGCTTTAAAGTGTGTTAGGTATAATTCGGTCAGTAAAAGATGGGATTTTTAATACTATGATGAAGATAAAGAAGTTCATAGCAGGATGGAATTTTAATTTTCAAATTGAGAAAAAATCCGAAATTTGACCGGAAATAATAAGTTTAGCTATGACGCGTGAAACCTTTCCAGATAAACTGATGGCAGGACTCTGGATTATTTTAACAAAATGTAATTGTAGTTTACCGCAAATGACGATGAATTGGTGAATATCAAGAGAAAAGGAGAACCACATTGTTGGTTCTGTCGAACATACATAAGAGTAATGTAAAGTATCGTGTTGGAATTATGGGAAATTCAGATCATTTCATATCCTAAGCTGGCCATCATCGTAATTATATAAACATATTAACTCCATTCAGTTGTCATTGATACACTATATATTGTTATTTTCTTAATATAAATTATTATTATTATTATTATTATTATTATTATTATTATTATTATTATTATTATTATTATTATTAGTTGGTGGTGGTGGTGTTCTTGTCGTATTAATGGGCATTTGTCTTATCATTAAGGTTATTTATTAACATTCTTCATATTGCGGCATTTCCAATCTTCTATTCTGTGCATAATTGTTTATGTTTGTATAAGTTATTTTTTAATATTACTGCCATAGTTGAACAGGAAGTTGAACTCTTCCCACCATCAAATATAATTTCAATTTCAATGGAACTTAGGCACCATTCGGCCAAACATTATCAATTGATATTCCTGTGCTATTTTATATCGCTTGTCCAAGTGAAGTATTAGCAAGTTTGGTATGAGAAGATTGAATGTTGCTCATTCGAAGCACGCGCATTTTATGATGGAAATGAAGGGCTTAGGGCACTTTATCATATCGTTTCCAGTCACCGTTTGTAATACATCATCAAGATTGACATCGTAAAAAGAATACGAAATTGCTTGAAGCTCACAGCATCAACGCACTTAATTAAGACCGTTTACGCTAGGAACGATATGCCTCTAAGGCCGAGTTAGCCCGGTAACACTAGCCTTGTTGTATTCAGACTGATGCCATTAGTTGTTGATAGTGTTATGGTTAAGATTATTGGTATATTCTGCGATCAATTCACTTTATAAAATGATGGTGCGTGTTTAGGTTATCCTACAATATATCACATTTATCTAAGTCACATTAATTTAGATGCTAATTAATTCAACTCCAATCTTAAATGGCACGGTTGGTTTGTAAACTAATGAGAATATATTGATAAATAATAAAGAACAATCGGCGCCAGGTACAGGATATATTATCATGTAGAATCGACAACGACAAACAAACGTTTTGTGAATATTTAGAGAAAAGTGTAGATATTGACACATACGTACTTTTGATAAACGCGCACGCCTTATCTACTCGCTGATTTAATTTCGACTTAATTTTAAATCCTACCCAATAAGCAAAGTTTCAGTAATTTTACACATTCATCATTTAATTCCGTCTGTTGGTTGTTTATTTCACCGTGATAGATTTACCTAATTATTTAGCACTTTCTTTATACCCACCTTTCAGATATGTTTGTTTATTTAAATAAACTTATAAACAAGACAACGAAATGATCATGTGATATTTATCAGAATCATGAACTTTAAGTAAGTAACAATCTTGTATTGATTTCATCATGAGTGAATGATATCTTCTCTAGTATAACTTATTTCGTCACGAGTAACTGCAATCTTCTCTAGTATAACTTATTTTGTCAAGAGTGACCGATATCTTCTCTAGTATAACTTATTTTGTCACGAGTGACTGATATCTTCTCTAGTATAACTTATTTTGTCACGAGTGACTGATATCTTCTCTAGTATAAATTACAGTTTGTCCATTTATTCACTTTGAACTGCATCGTAAATGTGTTACTTTGTGACTGTGTTACTTTGAACTGTATCTCAAATGTGTTACTCTACACACACGCCCGCACACGCACACTCATACGTATAAAAGTACACACACACATTTAGGTACTATATGCCACTACCTGAATACATGACCACTATGTTAGTATAAAGTTATAACACTTTATGTCTGGTTACACGAAAAACGTCTACTGCTTCAAACTTATCATATGACGATTTTTGATTATTAGAGATAATACATCCCCCTCCATATTTAGAGGTTCACTTTCATATTCAGATGAAACTGATCAAGTTCGGATATGATACTAATTCTGATATCTTGAAATTTAGCAATTGTACATTGAGATTTTGTTTGCTAAATTTATAATTAATAATATTTATTTTAATGAATCAGCATTGATGAGTCTAGTTTGGGCCAATTAACACTCTAGTTACATTAGTTGGTTGATATAGCCTAGTTTGATGTTACTTTGACAGTAGAAGCCGGAAAATATTAACATTTCAAATATTATTTTATGTCTCTCACACTGATGATTACCTCAATCTACAATAATGATGTTATCGATATACACCTCATTAAATAATTGATGGTGTTTTCTCGCTATATAATGTTATAGATAATTATGTAGTAAATGTATTGAATAATAGAAACAAAACAAGAAATATTCACAATCGAAATGATAAATGTAAGAAATCAATTATAAGATCTTCATATATGGTATTTATCAAAGATAACTCATCACGATAACTGTCTAAGATGTCGTGTTTTAGTCAGTGAAATCTGGAGAATATTCCTTACTCACGGTGAGACCAGTATGGTCACATATGACGATGATAGATAAAGAAGGAGATTCTTCTATTTCTATTTGTGTGACTAATTGTAGAGATATGTATAATTAGTTCATAGCAATATCAATGGTATAGTCGGTATGGATAGAGCAAGAGTTGCGAGAGTGAGTTATTGAGAGAGAGAGAGAGAGAGAGAGAGAGAGAGAGAGAGAGAGAGAGAGAGAGAGAGAGAGAGAGAGAGAGAGAGAGAGAGAGAGAGAGCATCTGACCCCATTAAAGGACAATGCAAGGCAATGTCGGCCTTGGTCTAATAGGCCTCGGAATATGTTTAGTATCAGCCTTAACATAACCGGCCAACCCCGTATTTTGTTAGTCAAACTTGTAATCATTAGATGTGTATACCTCATGACTATCAAATACATGAATATTCATTCCACAATGTGTTCAGTTCGCATTTTTGTATCTTAATATTAGATCGTGAGTGTCAAAACTAACTACATATTTGGCTTGATAGACAAAAACTACTGACTCAAGACATAAATATTGTATGTTTGTAGGAAATAACTAAATAACTATTTATTTCCCAGAATATTAGCAAATCATTTTTTACATGTTTAACCCAACTAATGAAAATATTTTTTAAATTGTCCAGAGGTGCTACAGATTGTTATTACAAAACTAAGATAACTATCTCGATTTAGCAAACATTACAAGACAACAGTGACCATTGGTACTTACAAATGTCAGAGAATTGAATAATGGATTATACTCGTGTTGAATGATGGTCTGTCGAGATGGCGATGACGAAACTCGTCCATACAGACACATATATAGCTACAAAGTGATTGATGAGTGACAGATTGCTTTGTTTCACCTCAGGGAGGGGTGGGCGTCACACCTGGGACGCATGGCCAAAGGGAAAGTCCCCAGAGACCCATTCCCCAAAGTTAGGTAACGTAACAGGACTCGAACCCTGACCTGAAGACTTATACAGCAGAGCTCTAACCACTCTATACGGATCCAGACGTAGCCTTAATAGAGCTGATAGAGAAGGACTGGGATAGATAGATAGATAAATAGAGCAGACAATATATATATATATATATATATATATATATATATATATATATATATATATATATATATGAGAGAGAGAGAATGTGTGTGTGTGTGTGTGTGTGTGTGTTTCAATTAATTGTTTGTCTCATGCCTCAACTGGAGCAATAAGAAATTAGCATTTTCTGCTACTTCTGCTACAGCCATAATTTACAAAGTTAGACATCAGCCGTATATGAAAACAAAATATAACCCTCGGTGTATATTGTGGAATAATATATGGGAAAGATAGTATAAGTCAACGAATCAAATTATCACGAAGAGAAGACAAATTGCTGTAAGGACGTCCTTGATCCTGATCAGGATAGTGCCAATCTTGACACACGTAATAATGACATTCCGATCAGTAAATTCCTTTTCTCCACTGTATAGTGTTTAACCTTGAAGGCAATTCATTGTATTTACTCTGGTGACTCTCATAAAACGTACAACAAATGATCTGCTGTGGCTTCGACGAAGAGTGATTTGAATGAAACTCTCAAAAGCGAGATTCCTGCTGATCCAGACGTTTCTTACGTTACACATTCCAATCGGATAATGGCCAACAATGACACCAACAAGGTACTTAAATCTCTAAGATATTTCTACACTGTCACCTAACAAAATGTCTAAGTAATCTATCCTTTAATCAGATCATGATATTATACACTTGTCACTGAGTGGCCAATTAATATATGTTAACTTTCTCTGAATATTGAATAGCGCTAATTAGGCATCGAATAAGCTAAGAACAATGTCCTTATCATTTATATTTTATGTTATATTTTTACTACTCTTAAACATCTTGTATAATGGTCTTTATTTTGTAACATCCATC
>JAODUP010002304.1:0-7500 GCA_025642065.1 Paralvinella palmiformis
AAATAGGCTATAAGTGGAAAACCTGATACTTGATAGATGTGTATTGACATTAATGAACTAAAGGTAGTTTGTTTATAAGTGATAATATGAGAAATAGAGAGATGTTTGTCCTAAAAGGTAGATAAAGCATTAAGGAACGTTATACTAAAACCCAATATTTTTCGCTGACATATATGGGTATAGTGGTATGTTATATGTTTGGGTATTTTGGGTGAATGTTTATATGTTTATGATTCCTTTGGAAAATTAAAAGAAAGCTTGAAATTTAAACACCAGAGAGACATCCAGTAACATTAGCGTCAGATTTCTATGACAACATTTTGTCAACGACATAAGTGATATACCTAACATGCGTCATAACCGACTTTGTGTCTGACTGTGTGAGCATTTCTGATGCTCAAACTACTCTCTAGTCTCGTTGATTGTGCTATAAATAATAATCACTTTCTAGAAACAGACTTTTATTCTAGATCGATCAGATAAATGAAAAAATTATTCAAATACAATAAAGACAAAAAAGTTATAATATTCTAATATTTTGTTAAGATGTATAAATACTTACTTTTGTTGAAAATACATATATTCAGCTCTAATTAAGTGCAATGCTATTTCTACATATTGTATAATCAATTACAGAAAAGATCAATAAAAACAAAATTTAATTATTATGTACCATCAATTTAAACATTCTCAATGAGAGTCGTCAAATAGTTAAATTTGTTATACATATTTAAGCCGTCAAATTTTCAAATAGTTTATGACTTTCTTATGAAATGTATATCAGCTGTTAGTTAATGTTATAATTTTAATAAACATTACTTTATCAAACTATTATTTATTATATATTTATTTCGTATAACCGATCCAGATATTAGATATAATCTTGTGAACAAATTAAATCCTGTACAACTCTGTTGTAGGTCGTCTTTGACCAAGTTCTGCCTGAGTTCTGGGGATATTTCAGGCACAAGAAGCTAACGTTATTCCATTAACTGAATCAAACCTCGGACGACGGTGATGGCAGGTAATAATTCTAGTATATCGTTCATTGTCCCTTCGGATGACTTAATGAAGGGAACAAGATGGAGTATTTCAAATCGGACAGGACACATTATTTCGTGAAGTTGAAGATTTCTTGAATCGCACATTGGGCAAGTGACCAGGTTACTTAACAAGGTTCCTCATTGCCAATAAAGGAAACATGTGATAAACGTATCTTATTTGATCAAATGATGATGAGTTAGTCAGGTACGGGATGATGTAAATTTGTAATAATCGTTTTACCCTAACGTTATCATATGTTTTCGAGGTAGCGTCTATTATGGAGCTCACCCATAGTGAGGAGAGTACGGGTACATGAAACTTAAAGGTTACAGTTGGAATCGACATCAGTTTGCAGAGTTTGTAGGATCCCCAGGAAAACCACATTAGCTCAAATGTCTACGGTGTGACCAATATCGAGAATTAAAAAAAGAAACACCTATCACTCACAAACTCGCCCACACCAATTATATTTTACGCATGGTTAACTTCATTAATCTGACACACACTGATCAATCATAAGTCATAACCCCCGACCAGACGTCCGTGATCGGTGTGTTCCCTTTTTTCCAAAATACATAGCAATACATGCTAAGGTTGCACTAGAGCTTGCTCTTCCTCGAGTTAATCATACTTTTTAATATAGACTAATTGTAATTGAGGAAAGCAACAAATTATTTGATAAATGTGTAACACTACGGATAAAGTGTATATAATATTAATATTCATAATCGTTCTATGCAAAGAGTATCTACGTGTGTTTATCTTGAAAATAATGGGTAAACGTGATAGGAAAATATTGTCAATGAAATATAAGATTAAACTTATAAACCTACAGCAGTCAGCTTTGTTTAGATAGACAAAGGATATTATTTGTTGCCTGGAAAGCAAGAAAGGGTCTGTTCAAATCGATTTATTTTCAACCACTACTGATTCGATTAATTAAAGCAGAAAGGACACTATTGGCAAACGTACAATTATGTTATCCAAATTTAAACAATTAAGTATTAACACATCTGTACGCAAACGCACGATGCAAAAATATCCTTTCCAAACTCTCAAGTTTTTGTCTAATTAAGGTAAAGATAGTGATGATGATGATTGATATTTTACGGCCACTTTTGTGCACATGATATGATGAGTGCGCCGTCTAACTAAGTTTAAAGGTTGTATATAATCAGAGTTATATATACTCCCCACGCTCACATAACTAATCAGAGGTAAAAGGTGTAATGTAATTAGATTAACCTGGGCGTATTTCAGTGCGTAGGCAACGAACTCAATACCACTATGCAAAACAAAAATTAATTTTATAGAAAAGGCTTTTATGCTAATATGAACTAACTTTTCAAAAACAGTTTAATTATTTCTTATTAAAGAGCATTAAGTGTATGTAGGACTATTTTGATAATTTAAGCAAAAGATATGTACAATTTTATGCCAATGAATATTCCCATGTAAATGCATACTGATGCTTAGAAGAAATCGATTTAAAGCGGAAACACGTACAAAACATACCATTTGATACCACAGCTCGCAGTAAACAACACGTGCGTGTGGTTCAATGGCCAATTACTACATATCGATAGATGCCCGTAATTACTATAATATAATGTTAAATTCAATGCAAAAGTATAAAAATAAATTCAAAATGTATCGAGACTTCTATTAATACTATTTTCAGATACGCTGCTATTAACGTATATTGTCATATATAATTGTGCATATCTTATTAGATGAGAAATAATAGAATAATTTCAACGTTATGTATACTTAATTATTTTGTGATTTATAATAATAATAATAATAATAATAATAATAATAATAATAATAATAATAATAATAAATGTATTCATCATAGACATGCAGGACTATTCTACCTATGGCTTACTTTGTGATAAGAAACTAGAAGGGAATCCACTATGTATATTTAATATCTTTTGACAGAAGAAGTTATTAAAACAATGGGTATATCTTAATTTCAGTTGTTAATATTTGGAAGGACAGTCTGACTTAAACAGTCCTTTGATTTCCGTTGGATGCTTTGATCGTTTATTGTATTATTCTAATTTAGCAGAAGCAAGGGTAGTTTTAACTAGAAATCTCTTATAGGATGTTTACAGGCATATTATTTGGGCTATTTTTATATTACATATTATTTGTACAGAGCATTTGAATGACTCCTGCTAGTAGGGCGCTTTATTTAATATACAACAATAATAATATTATTATTATTATTAATGTATATTTAATACAAGAAAAACCTTACCAGCATACGCCATTCCAAGTCACTGATACCCCAATAAAATATATGTAAATACCTATGAAGATATTTGAACGATATAAATTGTAGATTTCTACAAAGTAAATTGGAGGTTACAAACTTGAATTTATATCGCCTTATGGCATATGAGAATAATATTTGCAATACTATCTGAATGGCTGACGTGAATTTCCGGGATGTTTTCCAATAAAGAAGACTTTTCACAAGCATTTATTTTATTATCAGTTAATCCTGGAACCTTTAGCAATACCATATTCCAAATTCCCCAATGAAGAGGAAATATTTAATTATTATTCATAATCCAGCTATATATACAGCTGCATGTCATTGACAAATATATGTTATTTAATGTAATTTCTATGTAAGCTGATCCTAAGCGGGAGCGTTTGTGTAGAGTGTTAAAACTAAATACATTAGAACCGAACCCGTGTTACACGAGATATCAATGACAAAACATCTATCGTATGGTCCAAACTCATGAAATATATATAATTTCTTTTTAGATACGTTACAAAAACAAGTGGCCGTATCTTTGTGTAATTTGAATTGACGACATATTTCATATATCTGCAGGAATCCTATTCCGGAAAATGGGGGTCGTCAACCCTAAGCGTCTAATCACCATATGGCTTTATCAGGATACGCAACACATTATTTATCACATATATTATGTGATCCAAATGAGATATAGTTAGGCCATGAATAACTTAATATACCATAATATTGTATTATGTTCATGCAATTTGTACTTCTATTCGTGTTCTATTTATTCATATATAGCATAGTCTCTCTAACATTCCTTTTCTATTGAAATATTATTTTGAGGTGTAATTGTCAGTCAGCTATTAGCAAGTACAGGTACCCATAACGTTGTAGGGTATGTGTGCAATCGATAAACATATCATCTGATAGATCAATGACATCGATTGATATAATTATAGTCTTCTAGCTTCTTGCTTAGTTTCATAATGATTATGACAGATGGAAATTCTACTGATTAATACAAAGCACAAGTAAATGTTGTATTATGTTAGATTAGATGGACGTGGTAAGAAATAATAATACAGTGGAAATTGTAAGTCTGAAACGTTTGTTTGTGAATATTGTAGTATATTTTAATCAAACTCGGGAAACCTTCCCAAATTAAACATTCCACTATTACAGGATTTTAACATATGTCCTGGGAATGTGTTGCATATGTAGACATTAATAAGATTTTATTTCTTATTTCGAGAAGGCTAGGAATAACGTAATATACCATGTTATCTATATTACGTTTAATGCAATTCGTACTTCTATATTAGTTCTATTTATTAACAAATAACATCATATTTAACTAAAATATAAACAAAGTAGCAATACTGTATAATGGATTATTACTGGACTAGAACGAAATATCGTCTCAAACCTGAGTAAATACTATGATTTACTCGAACCTAACAGCTAACCTTCATACGTTTCCGTTCATCACTAAGGGAACACACACACACACACACACACACACACACACACACACACACACACACACACACACACACACACACACACACACACACACACATACACACACACACACACATATATATATATATATATATATATATATATATATATAGACACACATGCTCAATATTAAATTCCCCGAAAACCCAGTTTGCCAAGTACATTACCTCAGTCATATAGAAGGAAGCCTAACACCAACACCAATGTCAACATGACATGCTGGTATTTTATTTATAGTTTATTTCACCTTGACATTTAAGCCTACAAAGACATTACCTAATACATGAGAAAGCTAACAAAATGTCAACTGCTACGTTTTATAAACCATAAAATAACGATCACTGGTCACCTCAATACGCTAGCAATAAATTTGATAAGATTGTTATATAATACATTCTAGTTCTCCTTTTTTTAAAAATAAATATCTGATCTACACTATAAGTTAAATCTAGGCCTCGTTACATATTTGTTTTCATTCTGCATATGACTTAAAGAAGAATCTATAATATTAAATATAATTATATAGACTTCTATTACGCCAGTATCATTGGAAGTATGGAGGTTGTTGTTAATAGGCCAAGATCTCATCAGGTTTTACTTGTGTTATGTTTGCTAAATGGTATGTGAGCTGATTCTGGGTGTAAATATCTGTAGAATACGAATATGTTAGTCTGCTAGAAATCCTCTTTGGCAGTTTTCTAAAATTGTGTGTTTTACTTGTGTACATTTCACTGAGTATAATTTCAAGTGAGCCTTATACAGTCATAATTTGACTGCAGTACATTGGCTACATACACAAATAAGATACCAGGTAAAAGCTTGTCGTTAGCCGGATCCAATAAAATATTGATGTTTTTATTTGACCTCAAAATAATGACAGCATAATGTGTACATATGTGCGCATTTTATCCTGGGATAAACATATGAGTCAATGACCTTGTCCATCTTGGAGTGTATACTTATCTCCAATCATCATCGTCAACGTCCGATTCATCAGAACAGTACAAGAGTTCCCCATGTGACATTTCAGCATCTTCGTCATCTTCCGATACGATGACTGAATCAATTTTCATCCAAGATATGGCCACATGAGCTAGCTGGATTTGGTCGTACATCATTTTGCCATAAAGATGCAACATAATTCGCTCTCTTCATTTTCTTTTTCAAAACAGAACGGCACTGTGGCATGCTGATTTGATTTACACCCTTAATTTTCCCCAGTGGACCGCCCCGCTATCTTAGTCCATATGTGTGTTGGAACATAACATGGCGGACAGTTTTAACACTGTGGATGTTGTGTTTTCCGTACAAGAAACACAAAATGCTCTATTTTCAGTAAATTTCATTGCGTATTTTTGTGATTCCCGAGAATGGCAAATTCCGCAATGAATTGTTCATGTTTCACTATGATATCAAGGTGTCTTTGTTTTCCTTTGCTGATAAATGACACTGTGAAAAATAAATGATGTTGCAAACGCATGCAGTCCAGGAAGACCTTGTATGATGGTTGGATCCAAATAATCAACCAGCTTTAGGATACAAATATATCGCCCGATGTTGTTCCAACTGAGCCCAACATCCATCCATACGTTTGGGCAGTTGTGTGCCACACCCAAATAGCACACCAGCAACACTAGTACGTCTGTGCCATTGTTTCTCTCTCACACTCACAGTCGAGGTGAAACATAAGTCGAATGTCGGCTTCTTCCTGTTGGCAATTTAGTGCGTCTGTGACTTCTCTTAATACTCGCCCATAATATTTTCCTAACGTGTAGCACGCGCTATCCAGAACCATGATCAAAGTATGCTTTTTGAGAATGTTACCATATCGGTTCTGTATCCATGCACTAGCAAAGAACTGAAAGAATCCTAATTTGAAGGAACCTTCTTCTTGTCAATTTTGAGGCCCCTTTGTTCTGGACCTGTCACAGCAAACATTATTTCCCCGTTTGATCCGCTCGGCCTCCTTGATACTTGGAGCAATGTATGTGTTATACACAATATCAATGCGTGGTGACATCTGACACAATCGCCGGAGGAGTACTTCAGCTACCCCACCAAATGTAGCTGGAAGATTTAGCAATGTATGTACCAGGAACACCACATAGATTAATGTGACATCAATATATCCTGGTTTCTCATTTTCAACCATTCCTTCCAGCTTGTACAGAAGCTTGTGCAGACGATTGGCCTTGTCAGTTTTATTGATGCTGCCATCTACATGGGCCAACGCAAGTGAAATTGGGATAAGTGGATATTGAAAGACTTTCTCAACATCAATCCTTTCCAATGTGCTGATGTAAAGCTGCCTTCCAAATAGGTCCCTGGTCCTTTTCAGTTCGACTACTTTCTGATCCTTTGTGATGACGGTGTTCTTCCCAGCAGCAATTACAAAGTCCTGGATTTTCCTTCTGCTGGTGGGTTTCTCAAAACGTGTTTGGTCCACGAAAGCTTCCTCTGTGTAATGTGCATACAATTCCTGGCCTTTGGTGAGAAACCCCAAGGGATCATCCTTGATATCACTGGCTATGCTGGCACCAGTCGTGATGTTGTAGAGCGTTTCAAACGTATCCTGATCAAATGGATTCATGTTTTTTTTTTAATTACGTCAATGAACTTAGATAGATCTTATTGTGCTTTGGTGACTGTTTTATCGAGGAGACTTCCGACAA
>JAODUP010002322.1:0-10262 GCA_025642065.1 Paralvinella palmiformis
AAAAATTTTTAAAAATACCCAATTCCCTTGCATGAAAAAAGTAGCTAAATTTTCCAAAGCCATATAAAAAATCAAAAACTTTAAACCTTTTTTTAAATTTTTACAGAACATTGGGGAAAAGGGGCCCGGACCGGTTATTAGACATTTTCCCTAGGGTTTAGTTCCTAAAGAAAACTTCTAATCCCAGGCTTACCAAAAAATGTGCGATCAATTCCGATAACAATAGTATTATTGAAGTACACGCTATGTACTCCAGTATCTAGGATATCACCCCATGACATGATGCAAATTTATTTACATTACACTACAAATTTTTAAAATTTAAAATAACCATTAACAAAATATTTGTAAAGGCAATGATAACTAGTTTAACTGTTTGCCTGATCCAATAAATATATATATAATACACAATTATAAATCTATATTTAAATTATATATGTGATAGGAACATGATATTAATGTTCCATTACAGAACAAACGATTCAACACAGCAATGTTAATTTTTTTTGGGATTCAACATTTATCGTACTCACAATGTAGGAATCCCATATTCATTAGAATGCAACTTTTCGTCAGTTTTTAAAATTTTCCCTTCAAGTGATCAGACGGGTAGACCTTTTCCATCATTCCGAGAATGGCAGGAAACGGAGGTTGTGTTTCCTAAAGTTTCAAGACACTGTGGGACAAATAAGAATTTTCAGTCTTGGCCGCGCAGTTTGAAATTTTTACACCCTAGGTAATGTGCCTTGAATGAAGGGGGCATATTTTGTTTAAAGATAGTTAATATAAATATATGCATTGGGACACCAAAAAATAGGAATTATAAGTATGCCAGATGATTTAAACTTTGGCTTTAGTTTTGCTATTATTTAAATTTATTATAAATTAAAGAATTTCTCTTTTGATTGTCTAAGGGATTTAAGATACAGTTGTTGGCTTTCCCCAGTATGATAACATACGCAAAATGAGAATGTACATTCATTTCTTGTTTCTTTATATTTACTATTCGCTTCTTTTTTGTTTAACTATTATCTTGATATTTTATTGAGTCAGTATTTTGTGGGGGGATAGGATTTATTAGGGTGGGGCATTTTGCCATACTTGCCTTCTCAAATTTAATGCCATTGATGGTGATATTAATTGGGCCAATATTAGGTCATATGAGATGGCCAGAAATTATGCATTTGGTTTTATTTCTTAAGAGCCAACATATTGGCACAGAACCACATAAATACATTTCCAACTGTTTATTGGGCAATTGAAAATTAAAAATCTATTATTCACATACAAGGGTATCTCAGCAAATGAAATTATTACATTGACAAGAATTTCCAATTTAACTTTTTTTTGTTAGAGTAATAGGCATGTGAAATTTATCAGGTCAAAAATTAGAGTCGATTATTGTATCATAAATTATTTCACCATCGACAAAGAGGCCAAACAGTCATTTATAAAAAAATCCATATATAAATAATTTGTTTAACAAAATTTATGGTCTATACATTAAAGGCCTTTTATCAAATAACCAATTCCCGGAAATACTGAATAATAGGTGTTATTTATAGAACAAACAGTGGGCCGCACGCCATCTTGACATTTTTTCTCGCACTTTGCAAGATATTATGGACACTATCCAGCACGAAAACAAGCCATGTGTATTGATGGGTGATATGAATATCGATTTAAAATGTGGTGATCACAGTAAAACTAATGAATATCTTGATACCGTTATTTCACATGGTTATTTACCGGTTATTACAAAGCCGACAAGAATATGTTCATCATCGGCTACTTTGATAGATCACATATACATAAATGACATATCATCCACACATCACTCTGGTATCATTATCACTGACGTCGCCGATCATTTTGGAACGTTCTCATTACTCACAATGAAAAACAACATCATAAAGCTACTGTCGTCAAAACCAGATCATTCTTTCAAGCAAACATCCAAGTATTTAAAGAAAACCTAGATGCACAAAATTTCCAGTTCATTAATAACATAGAATGCCCCAATACTGCATACGACGAATTCATGAAAATATATTATGCTATATTCAACAAATCCTTTCCTCTCCATGAGTCAGATTTTGAAACGACAGCCTTGGTTAAACAAATCATCCTGCACAAAAGCTAAATTATTCGCCAAAAAACTAAACAAGCCTACTTTTGAAAATATAGAGAAATATAAATCCGTCAATAATACTTTTAATACATTAAAGCGGAAAATGAAAGCTTCATATTATAGACAAATACTTGAAGAACATAAACATGACAGAAAAAAATGTTGGTCAATATTAAAGCAAGCAATGGAAAACTTAGCAATAAATCGTCCCCCCCCTAGCGAAATTCTCATAAACAATATTCCGGTTTCAGACAAAAAAGAAATCGCTGAAGCTTCAATATTTTGCCAACATAGGTACTCGCAAAGTCATAACGTTCCCCCATCAAATAAATGTTTCTCATCATTCGTGACCCAACCATTATGTAATAGCATTTTCATCCAATATGTGTCGCCACAAGATATCATTGACATTACTAATACGATTAAACCTAAATCTAGTTCCGGACAGGATGAAATATCGACAAAGCTAATGAAAGCAACAATCACACATATAATTAACCCGATCACTCATATTATTAATCAATCTTTACAAACAGATATAGTTCCAAATAAAATGAAAATAGCCAAAGTCGTGCCTATATTTAAATCTAATCAATCACTTCTGAAAAATTATAGACCAATTAGCCTTCTGTCAGCATTTTCAAAGGTACTAGAAAGAGCGATGTACAATCAATTAATGACATTTTTAACAACAAATAATATTTTTAAAGGCATCGATATGGGTTTCGTCCAAATCATTCAACAATTCATCCCATTATTCATCTACTCAACCACTGTGGCGAAGTGACATCTAAATCATCTCCAGAATATACACTTGCAACCCTATTTGATCTATCAAAGGCCTTTGATGTCATAGACCATGAAATATTGTTAAACAAATTATTTAGATATGGAATAAGAGGAACAGTAAATGAATGGTTTAGAAGTTATTTGTCGAACCGGTTACAATATGTTGACAGAGATGAAGAATCCATACTTGGACCACTACTGTATTTAATTTATGTTTAATGACATTGGAAATTCTTGTCACTGTAATATATTTTGTCATTTGCTGATGATACAACCTTGTATGTGTCACATTCATATATTAATTAATTGTTTTCAATTGCCAATAAACAATTGGATAATCTATTTATGTGGTTCTGTGCCAATATGTTGGCTCTTAACGAAATCAAAACCAAATACATAATTATCTGGCCATCTCATATGAGACCTAAAGTAACTTGGCCCAATTTAATATCACCATCAATGGCATTCAATTAGACAGAATCGGGAATGACTGTTATGAGCAATATTGCAAATTTCTTGGAATTCACATAGACGAAAACTTGACCTGGAAATACCACATCAATCAAGTATGTAAGAAGGTT
Organism: Paralvinella palmiformis; assembly: GCA_025642065.1. Classification (NCBI taxonomy): domain Eukaryota; kingdom Metazoa; phylum Annelida; class Polychaeta; order Terebellida; family Alvinellidae; genus Paralvinella; species Paralvinella palmiformis. The sequence goes on from JAODUP010002322.1 coordinate 3,502, forward strand.
TCCAGGGCATTGTTTTCTATAAAGCAAGTGAAGCGTGCGTTGCCCACTGATTGTCTCAAAACTTTATATTATGCTTTGGTACATTCTCATTTCGCGTATGGTATCATAACCTGGGGAAATGCCAACAACTGTATCTTAAAACCCTTAGTTACATTGCAAAAGAGAGCAATTCATGTAATACACAATGCACATTATAATAGTCACACTGAGCCAAAGTTTAAATCATCTGGAATACTTAGAATTCCTGATTTATTGGTGTACCAATCCCTTATATTTATGTTTGACTATCTTTTAAACAAACTGCCGCCTTCATTCAACGGAACATTCACCGTAAACTGTGAAAGACCAAATGCGCGCCCAACGAGACAGTCAAAATTACTATTTGTTCCACAGTGTCATTCAGCATTTATGCGCAAACAACCTCTATTTCCTGCCAGTTCTTCGGAATGATTGGGCAAAATGTATTCCGTCTGACCACTTGACACGCGGAACTTTTAAACGTCACGTCAAAAGTTGCATTCTAAGTGAATATGGGAGTTCCGTACATTGTGAGTACGATAAATGTTCTGAATACCAATTTTTTTTTACATTGCTGTGGTTGAATCGTTTGTTCTGATAATGGAACATTAATATCATGTTCCTATCACATATATATGTATTTGTGTATATATGTATGTATGTATGTGTATGTATATATGTGTGTATATATATATATATATATATATATGGGGCCTATGGAAAGACAGTTATTTAGCTACATAGGTCCCCCAATTTGCACAAATGAATAATTGTTAATGTATAAAATATAAATTGTAAAAATTTGTAAGTGTAAATTGGAAAATAAATTCATTGTCATCATTGTCACTCATGATATGAGTATCCTAGATTACTGGGAGGCTTACAAGGCATTAGTGCTTCATATATATTACTACCTTTATTAATTCCTAGAAATGTGGAAGAAGACAGAGCACCATCCCTGGGCTGAAGCCGAGATGGCGGCAGTGAAGACTCTTTTGTCCAAGAAGATAAAATCTCAGAAAATACCTGGTAAAGCAGAGTGTGAAGAGTGTAGGAGGCTGTCTAAGGGAAAACTTTGCAAAAGAGCATGTATCAGGTTTCATGTTAAAAATATAATTGCTAGAGATTTACAAAAAAAATCCGGAAATATACCTTTAATCCATTTGACTTACCTGGTATGTTTACTGATATTACAATAAAATAATTTTTGTATTTAGATTTTAAGAAATATGTTGGGTTTTCCCTATTTATTGTAATAAGACCCTTTGCAAGAATGGTATTTTGTATTTTTTAAAAGGCCATTTTGAAAGTTAAGAAATATCAAAATAGACCTAGATGGTCATTTTCTAAAATATAGTTTAGTACCTTTTTCTAATTCATATTTTTACTCCTGGCTTATAACTACCAGTATATACTACTGAGAGATGTATATCCTTGAATTGCATGAAACATCACTTTTTTAACAGTTTAGCTTTTAAAATTTGATGCCACACTGTAGGAATATTTCATGTATGGTATATTTAAAAGCAGTAACATAAATAGCTGCTTACTAGATGCAGTATGTATGTTGTGTATTTCACACCAATAGTTGTAAGTAATTAAACAGTTTATGGAAGTTTCATGTTGTGCCTATATTAATAAAATTTATGTTCTATCGGGACATATGCCTATAATATGGTGCATAAATAATTTTATCATAACATTTACAGTAGGTCCCAGCCATTAAGCTGAGACTTTGTGTCAACATTTTGACCCGTATTTTGGGGGGTCGGCTTAATGGGCGTTGCTATTTCAGTCTCAAGAAATCCAGTCATTGAGAGAAAACATTTCAGTGTGTTATCAGCCGTCTAGATGCTAGTGACCTAGGTCCTAGTCTAGATGCAAACAAACATCATTCGTTGTTTTGATTTAAACTCATGGAGTGAAAATAGAAATGAAACAAGTTGATAATAATTATACATGACTTTATAATGAAAATCAATATTTGAATGTAGACTTATCTGATTTTTGTAATTATGGATAAACGTTGTTTGATTCGGTAGCCCATTTCACGAAGGCAGCGCCGGTAACAAGATAACTCGTACCCAGGACATCCCGTACCCAAGAGCGTCGTATCTCATTCTTTTGGCGGCATAGACATTAGGGGATTTAGGGTGCTCCCATATACATATTTTGTATGGGCATATTTATATTAATAACGGGATAATTACTGATTAATTAATTTATTTTCAATAGAGAGTTATAGTTACTAACTGACCTCATATAGTTGATATACCAGTAATTTACAATTACATTGTCTTGGTTATTGCCGCGTTAGTGACCAAAACGTACCATCAAAGGTTCGGTAGTAATTGACAATATGTTTAATTATATTGTGGTACGTTTGGTCCTGCCAAAAACCCAAACAATGTAGGGGAATTACTGGTAACACTAATGAGGTCAGTTAGTAATATAACTCTCTATTGAAAATAAATTAAATTAATCAGTAATTATCCCTTATTATTTTTAAATATTCCCATACAAAATATGTATATGGGGCCCCCAAACCCCTAATGTCTATGCCCCCAAAAAGAAGGGTGGTTTGGGTACGGGATGTCCTGGGTACGAGTTATCTTGTTACCGGCGCTGCCTTCGTGAAATGGGCTACCGAATCAAACAACGTTTATCCATAATTACAAAAATAAAAAAAAATTTTTTTTTCTTTTGTTTTAAATTATTATCAACTTGTTTCATTTCTATTTTCACTCCATGAGTTTAAATCAAAACAACGAATGATGTTTGTTTGCATCTAGACTAGGACCTAGGTCACTAGCATCTAGACGGCTGATAACACACTGAAATGTTTTCTCTCAATGACTGGATTTCTTGAGACTGAAATAGCAACGCCCATTAAGCCGACCCCCCAAAATACGGGTCAAAATGTTGACACAAAGTCTCAGCTTAATGGCTGGGACCTACTGTAAATGTTATGATAAAATTATTTATGCACCATATTATAGGCATATGTCCCGATAGAACATAAATTTTATTAATATAGGCACAACATGAAACTTCCATAAACTGTTTAATTACTTACAATTATTGGTGTGAAATACACAACATACATACTGCATCTAGTAAGCAGCTATTTATGTTACTGCTTTTAAATATACCATACATGAAATATTCCTACAGTGTGGCATCAAATTTTAAAAGCTAAACTGTTAAAAAAGTGATGTTTCATGCAATTCAAGGATATACATCTCTCAGTAGTATATACTGGTAGTTATAAGCCAGGAGTAAAAATATGAATTAGAAAAAGGTACTAAACTATATTTTAGAAAATGACCATCTAGGTCTATTTTGATATTTCTTAACTTTCAAAATGGCCTTTTAAAAAATACAAAATACCATTCTTGCAAAGGGTCTTATTACAATAAATAGGGAAAACCCAACATATTTCTTAAAATCTAAATACAAAAATTATTTTATTGTAATATCAGTAAACATACCAGGTAAGTCAAAAAAATTTTTTTTTGGAAAAAAAATTAAAGGGGACAGCCTCCTACACTCTTCACACTCTGCTTTACCAGGTATTTTCTGAGATTTTATCTTCTTGGACAAAAGAGTCTTCACTGCCGCCATCTCGGCTTCAGCCCAGGGATGGTGCTCTGTCTTCTTCCACATTTCTAGGAATTAATAAAGGTAGAAAAATATATGAAGCACTAATGCCTTGGGAAGCCTCCCAGTAATCTAGGGTTTTTTTAAAATAATTTATTTTCCCAAATTTTCCTTCAAATTTTTTCAAAATTTTTAAATTTTATTCATTTTCAAATTTATTCAAATAACTGTCTTTTCCCTAGGCCCCATATATAAAATATATATATTATATACACACATATATAAAACACATACATAAAAATATAACACACATACATATATGGTAGGAAATGTTTAAAAGTTCCATTTCAGAACAAACGATTAACCCAGCAAAAATTTTAAATTTTTTTCAAGAACATTTATCGTACTCACTGTCGGAATTCCCCTATTCCTTAAAAATGCAACTTTTGGCTTTACTTTAAAAGTTCCCCGGGCGTGGGCAAAATAATACATTTTGCCCAATCATTCCAAAAAACTGGCAGGAAATAGAGGTTGTTTGCGCATAAATGCTGAATGACACTGTGGAACAAATAATAATTTTGACTGTCTCGTTGGGCGCGCATTTGGTCTTTCACAGTTTACGGTGAATGTTCCGTTGAATGAAGGCGGCAGTTTGTTTAAAAGATAGTCAAACATAAATATAAGGGATTGGTACACCAATAAATCAGGAATTCTAAGTATTCCAGATGATTTAAACTTTGGCTCAGTGTGACTATTATAATGTGCATTGTGTATTACAGAATTGCTCTCTTTTGCAATGTAACTAAGGGTTTTAAGATACAGTTGTTGGCATTTCCCCAGGTTATGATACCATACGCAAAATGAGAATGTACCAAAGCATAATATAATGTTTTGAGACAATCAGTGGGCAACGCACGCTTCACTTGCTTTATAGAAAACAATGCCCTGGAAACCTTCTTACATACTTGATTGATGTGGTATTTCCAGGTCAAGTTTTCGTCTATGTGAATTCCAAGAAATTTGCAATATTGCTCATTACAGTCATTCCCGATTCTGTCTAATTGAATGCCATTGATGGTGATATTTAATTGGGCCAAATTAGGTCTCATATGAGATGGCCAGATAATTATGTATTTGGTTTTGATTTCGTTAAGAGCCAACATATTGGCACAGAACCACATAAATAGATTATCCAATTGTTTATTGGCAATTGAAAACAATTAATTAATATATGAATGTGACACATACAAGGTTGTATCATCAGCAAATGACAAAATATATTACATTGACAAGAATTTCCAATGTCATTAACATAAATTAAATACAGTAGTGGTCCAAGTATGGATTCTTCATCTCTGTCAACATATTGTAACCGGTTCGACAAATAACTTCTAAACCATTCATTTACTGTTCCTCTTATTCCATATCTAAATAATTTGTTTAACAATATTTCATGGTCTATGACATCAAAGGCCTTTGATAGATCACATAAGAGTTGCAAGTGTATATTCTGGAGATGATTTAGATGTCACTTCGCCACAGTGGTTGAGTAGATGAATAATGGGATGAATTGTTGAATGATTTGGACGAAACCCATATCGATGCCTTTAAAAAATATTATTTGTTGTTAAAAATGTCATTAATTGATTGTACATCGCTCTTTCTAGTACCTTTGAAAATGCTGACAGAAGGCTAATTGGTCTATAAGTGATTGATTAGATTTAAATATAGGCACGACTTTGGCTATTTTCATTTTATTTGGAACTATACCTGTTTGTAAAGATTGATTAATAATATGAGTGATCGGGTTAATTATATGTGTGATTGTTGCTTTCATTAGCTTTGTCGATATTTCATCCTGTCCGGAACTAGATTTAGGTTTAATTGTATTAGTAATGTCAATGATATCTTGTGGCGACACATATTGGATGAAAATGCTATTACATAATGGTTGGGTCACGAATGATGAGAAACATTTATTTGATGGGGGAACGTTATGACTTGTGCGAGTACCTATGTTGGCAAAGAATATATTGAAGCTTTCAGCGATTTCTTTTTTGTCTGAAACCGGAATATTGTTTATGAGAATTTCGCTAGGGAAGGACGATTTATTGCTAAGTTTTCCGATTGCTTGCTTTAATATTGACCAACATTTTTTACTGTCATGTTTATGTTCTTCAAGTATTTGTCTATAATATGAAGCTTTCATTTTCCGCTTTAATGTATTAAAAGTATTATTGACGGATTTATATTTCTCTATATTTTCAAAAGTAGGCTTGTTTAGTTTTTTGGCGAATAATTTAGCTTTTGTGCAGGATGATGTTAACCAAGGCTGTCGTTTCAAAAATCTTGACTCATGGAGAGGAAAGGATTTGTTGAATATAGCAAATATATTTTCATGAATTCGTCGTATGCAGTATTGGGGCATTCTATGTTATTAATGAACTGGAAATTTTGTGCATCTAGGTTTTCTTTAAATACTTGGATGTTTGCTTGAGAGAATGATCTGGTTTTGACGACAGTAGCTTTATGATGTTGTTTTTCATTGTGAGTAATGAGAACGTTCCAAAATGATCGGCGACGTCAGTGATAATGATACCAGAGTGATGTGTGGATGATATGTCATTTATGTATATGTGATCTATCAAAGTAGCCGATGATGAACATATTCTTGTCGGCTTTGTAATAACCGGTAAATAACCATGTGAAATAACGGTATCAAGATATTCATTAGTTTTACTGTGATCACCACATTTTAAATCGATATTCATATCACCCATCAATACACATGGCTTGTTTTCGTGCTGGATAGTGTCCATAATATCTTGCAAAGTGCGAGAAAAAATGTCAAGATCGGCGTGCGGCCCACTGTTTGTTCTATAAATAACACCTATTATTAGATTGTTTCCGTGTGTATTGGTTATTTTGATAAAAACTGATTAAAAATATGAGGAATAAATACACTGATATCGTCTATAAGTTTATATATCAGATTATCTTTTATAAAGAGACCTACACCACCTCTGGGCCCCTCCTGTCGATGTCGTGAAATAATATTATGATACCCAGTTAATCGAAGACGTGCATAATTTTTGCACTGATAAATTTCACTGATGCCTATTACATCAAACGACAGCTTAAAT
>JAODUP010002305.1:0-12805 GCA_025642065.1 Paralvinella palmiformis
AGTTGCAGCACAAAACTTCATTTCAGTAAGTGGTGTGCTATTTATTATCATTCACCTTTCTTTGTGCATATATTACTTAAATATTGTTGGCGAATATAATTTTGTTCTCCATTTTGAACGACAATATTTGGTAAAGTGACACCAGATCTCGGAACATGTGAAAAATTACTTGACTTACAAAAAAAGATTCTTTAGAGTAGCATTAATAAGATTAAATTTAAGAAATGTCGCCGATAAATATAGATTTAGAATTTGAAAATGTGAAAATTACTGTAGAATAAATACCCTAAATGGATATATATAATACTAATAATAATAATGTATATTTAATATTTAATACTAGCAGGAGCCATTCAAAGGCGCTGTACAATAATATGTAATATAATAATACCCCAAATAATGTCTATAAAATCCTGTAATGATTTAAAAGATAATAATTATTTATCTGTGAAAACGACCTTAAATAGGTGTGTTCTTAGAAGAGACTTAAAAATTCCAAGAGACGACGCATTTCTAATATTTGCCAGCAACCTATTCCATAAAGTGGGGCCTGCAACACTAAACGCACAATCACCATATGACTTGAGCCGAGACACTGGCACCTGCAATAGTATCTGATTGGATGACCTGAGTTATTGGGATGACTTTCTAATGGAAACCAGTTTACACAGGTATTCTGGCGCCATATCATTAATAGATTTATAAGTTATTAACAGAATCTTAAAATGGATACGCTGTCTAACAGGTAGCCAATGTAGTTTTTGAAGAATTGGGGTGATATGATCATATTTTCTAGTATTTGTTACAATGCGAGCTGCACTATTCTGAATTCGCTGAAGGCGATTAATGTTATAATCAGATATGCCGTATAACAGAGAGTTACAATAGTCTATACGAGATGTAACAAAGGCATGGACTACAGTTACAAGTGATTCTTGTGTCAAGAATGCTTTTAAACAGTGGATGTTCTTAAGATGGTAGTAGGTAGCTCGGCATACTGATGTGACATGTTCATCATGCATGTTAATACATTGGTCAAAAATAACCCCTAGATTTTTTACTGACCCATTAGGGGTAATCGAAGATGCACCCATCTGTAATGCTGGTGTCTTTATGGATTTAACACAATGTGGTGATGCCAAATATAAAATATTTGTTTTAGTATCATTTAGTTTTAGAATATTTTGAGTCATCCATAGCCGAATATCGGCAATACAATGTTCTAAATTCTTCAAGGAAGAGGAGAAATTTAACTGATTGTCAGGATCCAGTGATATATACAGCTGTGTGTCATCAGCATACAAGTGATATTTAACCCCATATCGCTGCGCAGTGATCTCAAGAGGACGGGTATACATTGTGAAAACCAGAGGACCAAGACCTGAACCCTGTGGTACACCAGATAACAAAAACTGAATGTCGGATAAAATACCATGAACAGACACTCTCTGGGAGCGTTGTTCCAGATAGGATCTAAACCATTCAAGTACTCTACCTGACAGACCAAACAAGTCTTTTAACCTAGAGAAAAGTACACTATGGTCAACTATATCAAACGCAGCAGATAGGTCCAGAAGAACAAGTATTACTGGCTTATATTGATCAATTGACATCATAATATCATTTTTCACTCTAACCAAGGCTGTTTCAGTGCTGTGACCACTTTTATAGGCAGACTGTAGTGATTCATTAAGGTTATTATTGATTAAATATTTGTTTAGATGGAAAGCAACTGCCTTTTCTATAACTTTAGATAAAAATGTAAGATTTGAAACAGGTCTGTAATTGTTTAGAATATTACAGTCTATAGTGTGGTTGTTTTAATGGTTTTACAAAGGCAGCTTTCATGAATCTTTAGAAAACACCAGAGATAATGATTTATTAACTATAAATGTAATTGGGTTTATCAGAACATCCAGACAATCTTTCACGCAACAACAACGCCAATAACTCTCAACCATTAAAACATGTAACCAAAAACCGAGTCCTTAGTGTAAACACTCGAATGTAAGATAATACAGGGATTCAAATGATCAAAGGCAAAATAACAGAAATAGAATAAAAAAACATATATATAATTCAAGTAGACTACAATAAATCGTGTCTATTTTGTAAACTATATAAACAATACTAGTTTCATTTGTGGAACCTCACTGATACCATCCGATAACTATTCCGAAGTCATAATTCCGATAACCGGTCACATGTGTTTGTGTGTGTGTGTCTTTGTGCGTGCGTGCGTACGTGGTGCGTGTGTGTGCATGTGTATGTATTACGGCACTTATGCGTTAAATAAACATATCAACGTCGTAGAACAGACTCAAAATATCAACATCAGTGTGGTTATTTTCGGTTCATTTACAAAGATAATTAATCATTCAAGTAGCCGCAGTAGATATTATGATACTCCCTTTAACAATTATTGTCAATCATTTATTAACTATGAGTGTATACCCCGTTACAGTTTACTGTAAACAATAATACTGTCAAACTAAGAACACGGATTGCCTAAAATAATTCTCTACACAAAAGGCACCTTTTCTTTTTCCATGCCTTTGCTACATGTACTTATACAGTATCATAACTTCCAATGAGAGAGATATTCAGAAAGGAGAGAATCCATCTTCTAGAATTCAACACGTTTAGGATGTGTTTGAGATAATAAAAGAAACTTTTCGGTGGAGAATACATTACTATGTTGTCAGCCATTACTTTTTAAATATTTATCACGGTCTATGGTGTATGGTGTTAAGGTCCTCGTTTCTTGTATTGCCCTTGTCAGTAACGCCAGAGGTTCCTAGCAAAAGTGTGACACACATTAAGGAATTTGAGGACTTGGGTCAAGGATACTTTTATAGTACGAGTACAGGCACAGCTTTAATCTGGACCCAGTCACACATCGTCATATCGGCACACCCCCATACACGGCAAAATAGTAGAATAAATATTTTCACTGAAATATGCGTTTTGTATATAATAAGCATACTGAGATATGATACAATATTATGCTGATCTGTGAGTGTGTGTGCGCGTGTGTCTGTGTTTCCCGCTCCCTCTCTTTCATGCCCGTACGCACACACATCTTCTCGCACCATTGTTTTTAAATCATAGTTTTCTCTCATATAGACTCGAGCCAGAAAGAAGTCCCCTTTTCTAGTTAGCCTATCCAAAATAGACTTAGGCCACTAAGTGATGTATCTTACATTTAGCGTCTAGGAATATTTTGTTACTGTTTCCTTAACACCATCTCAACAAATATAAATGCTTCCTTAGATATACGTGACATGAGTTTTCCTTTACTCTATCATGCTACCACATACACTGACTTAGAGGTAATTCATTATTTTGTTTCACTGTTCTTCGCATGTCATCCATCATCACCTGAGACAGATAAGTCGAGGAATATTAGCCTTCAAGCTTACAATAACTCTTTTGTGTGGATACGTCGTAATTATTATAAACTGTGCATATTTCCTTTGTTTGAGGTGTCATCATTAGTAGTGGCTCAGGTATTGAAACCTTGATATAAACTTTATGGTTTAGTTTAGATATCGTTACAACCGAGTAGACGTATTTGTGGGTTATAACAAGGTTATCATCCCAGGTTATGTATAATATAAGTGATGGATTGTCTTAACCTGTTTGAGTTACAGGCAAAATGAAGAACGCCGGTTAATTTTCGTATATTATATATATATATATATATATATATATATATATATATATATATATATATATATATATATACTAATCAGTACCGATTTGGCCATGTTTCGATTAGGGCAAATATATCAATACCTTGCGATATAAGATAATCAGCAATATGTGTTACGGGAGGATTGAACATTCAAGTAGAATATCGACAAGGGGACCCCACCTTTCTGATTATCATGCAATGAGTCGATGATATACATGTTGTGAAATGTAATACTCCTTAGTAAATCTCTAGCTTGTCTACTACGAGGGCTGAAATTGTTTAGATTTAGATCTAACATTGGACGATGATGTATTATCAAATGAATTAACATTAAAGGAAACCTTCGGTGGCTCATTATTAGCTCGTGAAATACGATTCCTGGTATTTACGGCAAGTTTATTGTGATAAGTACTTATCTTGTGGTTATCAGCAGTTAATATAACATGTTTAGTATGCCTAATCAACTTTCTGCCGGCGCGGATTCTCCGTGTGGTGCGACGACGCGTAGGATAAGGCGTTGAAACAATGGTTTTTCATCACACTTGGACGCAGGCTGTTTTCCACGTCTTGACTCTGCACTGGTAGACATCTATTAGAAACAGTCACAAAGGAATGCCCACAAAAACATCTTACAGTTATCCATCTCCAGATAAATGTTCGGTGAACATTCATATTCTATTCTTGAAATTTGTGAAGCCGGACCTAACACTCAAACTACATAGAATAACATTCGTACTCGAGAAACGTCTAGAAGCCACCATGTAAACACCGCGCTAACCGGAAGTTACTAGGTATCGTACCAAATGTGATATATATATATATATATATATATATATATATATATATATATATATATATATCCCAGTTAACAAAGATTTCACGTAGAAGTAATTCTCAACAGATGAATAATCATAAGTGATTTAAATGTTTCAAGAGATGATTCACGTCTGTTCTCCGCTAACAATACAAGATTGCCATCTGCCACATGAATGAACCTGCGATAGAGGTTTATGCAAAACTATGTGGCTGGATGATATACCTTTCATAAATTTCTTTCATCTGAACAAAAATGCATAGAGGTATATCGATGTGCATTGCCATTTGATGACTTATATGTTATTTATACTATTAAGATGGGCTCGCTGTACCACACAGAAAACAATGTAGTTTTGAAGGAGAACATTTTAGAATATTTGTCTGTGTGTGTGATCTACAGGATTCTGATTTTGTTGAATTTTGAATCCTATTATAATCAATTATTCCAGATAAAAGATGTTACAATAGTCTATGAACAATGTGACATGGCTTACTGTATCCAATATTGTTTGGGTTAATAATTCCTTTAGATAATTTGTTTGAAGATGCCAGTAGGCAACTGTGAATATATAACAAATATTTTTATTCATAATAATTGCTCAATAAGCTACAGATTTATTATCTACCCCTTAGGGGCGACACAAAACTTATTTTTAAATAAGACAATTTCTATTAGATGTGGTCCAGCCAAATATATTATATGCGTTTTATCGTCATAAAATGTCATATGATTTGAGTCATTGAGTTAAGAATATCAAAAATGCAATATCCTATTTAAATCTAACCGATTTTGAGTAAACGTTTCTTGTAGATAGTCTGTTTATATAAATGATTGTCTGTATCCCTTTCCTCTGTATTTATTTATCCCAAATCATTACGATATGTAGACGTGTGTACAATGCCATAGCCATTCGTTATGTATATATATATTATATATATATATATATATATATATATATATATATATATATATATATATATATATATATATATATATATATATATATATATATATATATATATATATATATACTATTAAACGTTCTTATAGTACAACAGACTTATATGGGATTTCCTTGTTAGTCTCCACATCCATAAACAATCAATATGCTTGCTGTTTTAGGCAATGAAGACGAACGAATCGTTTTGATAAATAATTGAAAGCAAAAACTGGAAGTATCTTGTGACAGTTGTTTGCTAATATTAGAAACACGTATCACTGTTTTGATTTAACAGAGAATGTAGACTTGAAGACTATGTCAACATGGTATGAACAAATATTAGACGACAAAATATCAGTAAAAGTTGTAAATATTTCTTATGCAAATTAATTCCTCCAGATCAAGATCTATAGAATTATATTAATTTAGGAATAAGTGCGTGAATTGGTTTTTCACACGTCGGATTGGGTTTCAAAGAGACACTGGAGGAAATAAATTAAGTGTAGACTATCGTTTGTCAAATTATAAGACATGCTAGAAGACACTGTAAATCAAATCGAAACCTTGAACCCGCATGGGAACGGTGGACTGCTGAATCGGATGCGGTGGCTTCACCCAGTTATTCTGTTTCTAATCTCATTTCACAGAAACATATTGACAGCAACAACTGAATGTTTTTATAAGTTGTGAATTATTGTTTATGTTTTGCAATATATTACTGTTGAATGTAAACTGTGGTGTCAAAATAGTTTATGATATGTATGTAGCAATTCACAATTGAACCACACGCACGTGTTGTTTGTTGCAAGCTGTGGTATCAAATGGTATGTTTTTTACGTGCTTCCGCTTTTTGTACGTAGCCTGCATGTAGCCGCTTTCCTGTGGGCGTGACATATTTGTCGCGTACGAAAAGCGAATTAGCTGGTTCCCACAGGCTGATGAGTAGACCAGACACATGCTTAGGTATACGCACACATTTATCAATATGTGGAGGTATGGAACATTTTATTTTTAGATTAATGTATGTATAGTTGTATTTAGATTTATGGAGGTAGGTTTCGAAGGATGTTTAGATATGTTGATGCTCTGTGCCTGTTGCCTCTTACTATGTACCCTAAAACGCACATTGCCCGTGCCAGACATCTTATCTATTTCCATCCAGATTCCTTATTACACCAATGTAAGAAAGTTATGTCGTTATTACAACATGTTTGTGTTTATTAGCTTTGTTATGTATAATGTAGAATCTATATTGTTGTCCTCTTATGTGGTCTGGCGAAACGACCTATTAATTCATACAATGCTGCTTGATGGATTTATACTCCTGGAGTCGTTTGTTACTCCGGCAGGCATCTCCATGGGTATTAAGTTGCGGAGAAAGTTTTTTCCCATATTATGAGCAATTAGATTACACTGATATAAGAAATTTGTTAAATGTATAGCTATTATAATCCCGACGTGTCATTCGCAGTATCGGAGATCTGTCTGAAATCCGCTGTTCTCGACCATGGGTCAAATAGATCAAGTGGATAGGCGCTTTAATTTAGATCCCACCACACCTAACTGCATATACTTAGTGACGTTAAATTAAGCGTGAATGAACGTTCCCTTAGTGATGAACGGAAACGTATGAGGGTTAGCTGTTAGGTTCGACTAAATCATAGTATTTACTCAGGTTTGAGACGATATTTCGTTCTAGTCCAGTAATAATCGAATGTGCAGTATTGCTACTTTGTTTCTATTTTAGTTAAATCGCTTCAGTGAGTCCATACTGAGTTAGTGTACATTCTCTTTGTTATGAAGAAACTGTAATGTTTGTTAACACGCTGAGGCTATACATAGGGCTTGAATTTTCACTTAGGTTAGAGAAGAACTTCGACGCCAGACCAGTCGGACGTGTATTGATCTATGGTTCATATAGGTAGGATTTATTCAGTTATTCGAACCCAGAATAAAGCTGAGGTCAGCATCTGAGGTGTCGAAATGTTTATATACAGATTTATTTTGGACCACAGAAAATTACTGTTGAATGTAAACTGTGGTGTCAAAATAGTTTATGATATGTATGTAGCAAGTCACCATTGAACCACATGCACGTGTTGTTTGTTGCGAGCTGTGGTATCAAATGGTATGTTTTTTACGTGCTTGAATATATTAACAGACTGGTTTGGAGCAAATAAGCTATATTTAAATACCACAAAACCAACTATATACTATTCAGCAAGCACAACAAGAGGACTGACACTGGAATTCCTAAATTATATCTAAATGGGGACAACATTAACAAACTAGATCCAACCAAATGCTTAGGATTAATAATAGATCAGCATCTAGAGTGGGATGTACATTTAAAAATGTGCAGTAGTAAAATGGCCAGTGGAATTTATGCCATAAATCCAGTAACAAATATTTTCCCGACCACAATACTCAAAACCATGTACTACAGCATGGTACACCATTACTTAACGTATGGATTACTTCTATGGGATCCACTTATAAACGCCATATCAAAAAATCGAAATCGTCCAAAAGGGTGCTACTAGGAGTGCGGCTAAGGCCAAATATAATGAACAAACACTGCATTTATTTAAGTATGAATATAATATGGATATTTTGCCATTGTCTTTGAGGCAATGCTTTACACGAAATGATGAGTTTCATCACCAAAACACCAGACATAGTAGAGATCCTCATATTTTTTCACGTAGATCGTGCTTCATATATAATTCTTTTATTTGTCAAGCGCCAAAATTAAGGAGCAATCTTCCAAATCAACTGAAGGAAGCTAATTCGTCAAAAAACATTTAAGAACCAAGTAAAGCGTCATTACAAAACTACATCTTGGGCGTCGTCTAAAACATGATTTATCCAGGGTGGTTTCCAGGGTGGATAGTTTATTGGGGAGGGGGGGGGGGTGATTAATTTATATACAAATGTTTCTCATGTTACTTAAATTATAAGTAAAATGCACATTTTGCTTGGCTGAAATATTATAAATGTATGCACTACATATGGTCTATCCGGCATCCTATTCTTGTGGATGAAATGTATTATAGACACTTATTGTATGAACACTTTCTGTCTGAGAGAATACAGAAATTTATTTCTTAGGTATGACCATGAGATGGTTCATAATTTTGTCTTGTGTACAAATAATTGTATAACTGTATATTTGTTATCTGTAACATCTCGAAATAAATATCTATCTATCTATCTATGACATGCTATGCTATGTCCACGTTGTAAAATGGCCCTGATGTATGATTTGATTGAGTCAATTAGCATATCCGTTATCATCTTAACAGTTGTGTCTCGTATAGATATCCTTGTTATTTTAAGTTCCAGTTGCAGTATCCACATACTTCCCTACTAACTCAATTAGTTAAGGAGCAAAACTAATTTCTTTATCTATCAATCGGGTCATATAGCCTACCACAATGTTAGTAGAATATGCATCTAAACCTGAATGCTTAACAATTACTTATTGTTAATCACCATCATTTCGTATATATAACTTATATCACACAGAACATGCACCTAATGACAAAAGAATAGTTGGACCACTGCCAAGTAACTAAAAGATAATTGAACTATAGGACACCTGACCAATTGTGGAAAGACTGCAACATAAACATATTAGGATATTAAATAATTATATCGATATCAATTTATGATAGTCATCAGACATGAGTAGTACCAATACATCCTTCCAACTATGCACTCACGCACTCCAACACTCATTAACTGAACCACCCATTAATAAAGCACATATAAAATGGGTTGATCAATTTGCGCAAAAGAGAGCATCTCCATTTATAGAAGGGAAAATTATATTAATATGAATGTTATTAATCAATCAGGAAATATTATGTTAACATGAAACAATCGCAATTGTCCTAAATGAGCCTTTATCGTAATTAAGATTTGTATCAGTAACCTTCTCTTTTCTGTTTGTCACTTGTTTCGGGTTCCCTCGTAAAGCTATATATCTATTAATCTAATACTACTCTTAAATTAAGCACATAGTATAATGAAGTTATATATTAGACGAACATCTTATCTAAGAAATCCATTACACTGGTTAGCCTTTGTTCTACTTTTGCCATAATATGTGAAGTCGATACTAATAGAGTAACTTAAATGACATTAATATTCTTGTTAGTTACAGAAAAACCTTCAATTTAGTAATCACGCAGGATGATGAATCTATAATAAAATGCCCTCAATGAGTTAAAGTGGCAGTCTCTCTTGTCTAAATCCCATATAATTATAAAGACGTATTTATTTCCGAGATGCGTATTTCCTATTGATATAAATGGTCAAATAAAGAATTTAGACAAAACAAAAACCCAATAAGCCAGTAAAGAAACAATGTATATATGTTCGATGAATGTAGTTGAAAGAGATCTTGCTTGGATAATTATCAGCTGCCAAATTACTAGTAATAATGTTACGGTTTAAACCTATTCTTCCGTTGCTATATAGGCATCGGCTTTCTGATTAATTCAGCAATAGGTAATTGTTAAGGTTACCTTGGTCGAATTCTTGGATTATAAGTAGATAAAATTAACTGTGTGTCGATACACAAAGCATACCAAATTGAATATAATTCAACTTCTGTAATATTGAATACACGACGCAGTTGTTTTTTAGAATAATTGCAGAACAGTTTTATACAAACCAAGTCAGAAATATCGTGTTTGATTAGACTTAAGTTATGCAGCTGTGAAAATATATTGCCTACATGGATGCTACCAGCTAATACCAAGATACCTCATCTACGAAATGTTTATTCCTTAATACACATTATTTGACCCGAAAGAAGGATACATGCTATGACGAAAAGCTGCCCTAAATCTATTTAACTACCAATGCTCATATTAATGGGCGACCTTTGTTCAGAGCTAATGAATCGTGTCCCTATCCATTAAAACTAATCATAATTTTAAGCCTAAACGCAGGAAATGGATTAGTTGCTTGTCTGCGTATTTATACTGCAAATCATTTTAATTTAAGTGGATAGGCGCTTTAATTTAGATCCCACCACACCTAACTGCATATACTTAGGGACGCTAAATTAAGCGTGAATGAACGTTCCCTTAGTGATGAACGGAAACGTATGAGGGTTAGCTGTTAGGTTCGAGTAAATCATAGTATTTACTCAGGTTTGAGACGATATTTCGTTCTAGTCCAGTAATAATCCATTGTGCGGTACTGCTACTTTGTTTATATTTTAGTTAAATCGCTTCAGTGAGTCCATACTGAGTTAGTGTACATTCTCTTTGTTATGAACAAACTGTAATGTTTGTTAACACGCTGAGGCTATATATAAGACTTGAATTTTCACTTAGGTTAGAGAAGAACTTCGACGCCAGACCAGTCGGACGTGTATTGATACACGGTTCATATAGGTAGGATTTATTCAGCTATTCGAACCCAGAATAAAGCTGAGGTCAGCATCTGAGGTGTCGAAATGCTTTATATACAGGTTTCTTTTGGACCACAGAAAATTACTGTTGAATGTAAACTGTGGTGTCAAAATAGTTTATGATATGTATGTAGCAAGTCACCATTGAACCACACGCACGTGGTGTTTGTTGCGAGCTGTGGTATCAAATGGTATGTTTTTACGTGCTTCCGCTTTTTGTACGTAGCCTGCATGTAGCCGCTTTCCTGTGGGCGTGACATATTTGTCGCGTACGAAAAGCGAATTAGCTGGTTCCCACAGGCTGATGAGTAGACCAGACACATGCTTAGGTATACGCACACATTTATCAATATGTGGAGGTATTGAACATTTAATATTTAGATTAATGTATGTATAGTTGTATTTAGATTTATGGAGGTAGGTTTCGAAGGAGGTTTAGATATGTTGATGCTCTGTGCCTGTTGCCTCTTACTATGTACCATAAAACGCACATTGCCCGTTCCAGACATCTTATCTATTTCCATCCAGATTCCTTATTACACCAATGTAAGAAAGTTATGTCGTTATTAAAACATGTTGAGTTTATTAGCTTTGTTATGTATAATGTAGAATCTATATTGTTGTCCTCTTATGTGGTCTGGCGAAACGACCTATTAATTGATACAATGCTGCTTGATGGATTTATACTCCTGGAGTCGTTTGTTACTCCGGCAGGCATCTCCATGGGTATTAAGCTGCGGACAGAGTTTGTTCCCATATTATGAGTAATTAGATTACACTGATATAGGAAATTTGTTAAATGTATAGCTATTATAATCCCGACGTGTCATTCGCAGTATCGGAGATCTGCCTGAAATCCGCTGTTCTCGACCATGGGTCAAATAGATCAAGTGGATAGGCGCTTTAATTTAGATCCCACCACACCTAACTGCATATACTTAGGGACGCTAAATTAAGCGTGAATGAACGTTCCCTTAGTGATGAACGGAAACGTATGAGGGTTAGCTGTTAGGTTCGAGTAAATCGTAGTATTTACTCAGGTTTGAGACGATATTTCGTTCTAGTCCAGTAATAATCCATTGTGCAGTATTGCTACTTTGTTTTTATTTTAGTTTAATCGCTTAAGTGAGTCCATACTGTGTTAGTGTGCATTCTTACTATGTACCATAAAACACACACACACACACACACACACACACACAATATATATATATATATATATATATATGCGGACCCGCGGTAATTAAGGTAGGGACTGGTGAGACATTATACATGTCTCAGCAAGAAAAGTCGCCACTCTGGATTCAGTTCCCTGAAGAAACGTGCAGAGTTTGAATTCACGGTTCGAGATTATCTGTGCCTGTGCCTTATAATACACAGCTAAAACACACACACACACACACACACACACACACACACACACACACACACACACACACACACATACACACACACACACACACGCACGCACACTAATATATATATATATATATATATATATATATATATATATATATATATATATATTGCTTTTTATTTTATCATACGTCATTCCTGCCGTATAACACTCTTATTATTATCCTCATTGGCTTATATAAGATATAATTATTAGGTTACTTCCCTAATTTCATCTTGCAGTAACTGAACTAAGTAAGAGTTGATTGAGTCTAGATAGGAAATCAGCTTATTTATCAGTATAAAAATATATTGTGCTGGATATCTGTTAATAAAAACATTAACAGGATCTACCAGAGTTTCATCGTATCCTGTAGCACGTAATTAATATTAGGAAGTTTTGTAAATATAATATATATATATATATATATATATATATATATATATAATAAAAGAGAGCAAATGACCTTTTATTTCATGGAATACTAGTAGTTGCAAACAAAGGACTGGTGAGACATTACACACCAC
>JAODUP010002308.1:0-7500 GCA_025642065.1 Paralvinella palmiformis
CGAATAAACTAACACCCCTTCTAGGTTCGGAGCTTAGAACTGGACGACGGTATTTTGCGACATAATACGAGACGTCAACAAAACTTCCGTCACTCAATCTCCTCCTAAAGTCTTCTATTTTCTACAATTTCACATCATTGTCTGTTTCTTAGATAACATAAAACAGATAATCTAAGAGATTGCTTCAAAAATTGTAGATCGTAACTGCACCCGCTGATACCTGTATTCTCTGTAGGGTAATATAACTACTGTAAGATATCACACAAAAATTCACCTAAAAAAAGCAGACTTCACATGTTCCATTCTATGTGGTTTGTTTATAAACAAATATTAAGTAAGTAAGTTCGCTTATTGATAATCGATTATATTGTTTGTTTGTTTGGATGAAAAACATTGTGATATTTATCAAAAGGTTGATTAAATACGGAGGTTAGATGATGATGGTGATTGACGTTTTACGGCCACTTTTGTACACGTGGTAGGCTAAATGGGCCGAGCGACCTCCAACGGTAATGAAGCGAAGTCGAAGATGAAACACCCTTCAGATACGCCCACGTCGAGATTCGAACTCGGGTGGTAGTAATCTGTGGTCCAGCAAGCTACCGCTAGACCACGGAGGCGCCCTGACGTGTGTGTGTGTGTGTGGGGCTAGGAAAACAACAGTTATCCCTTTCCTATATGCCATAACCTTTTCCTGACAAAAACAAAGTTTCAAAAGTAACGTTTCTATGCATTTAAACAAATTGACTTCTGAGCCATCTGGTACCTATCGTGGTTATAATATCGCGCAGTACAAACCTCCAGGTTATGGGCTCAAATCCGGATAATGCCTGTATTTGTGTGATATATTTCACTACTCAATTAACATCCTCATGAAGTGGTTCTATTTCTAAATATGAATATTTTAAACAAAACAGATTCATCATTAAGAGAATAAGGATGTTTCAAGTATTGCGAGATAAAAACCAATCAAAATGCCTCACAATTTCGAATTAATATGTTTATTAATATGTCCTATGACCAGGTAATATTTCATCTTCTTCCACGAGAAACACCTTCGTGGCCGAGCGAACAATAAGTGATAAGAAGATACGGCAGCAGGATATTGATAACATTCTGTATCCCTCCTCCGCCCACTAACACACACACCCACGCACACACGTGCGCGCGCGCACACAATTATTACAACCATTTGTGTAATCTTATAATTTGTTTGTTGATCATTGATTAGACAGACAACAACTATCACCTGTCTGTGTATCTCTCTCTTCAGGTGTTCTAAGGCTGTGTATGATGACTTTATACACATGTTACAGAAACATTATAACTTCCATCTGTCTAAAGAAGACACACCGACATGATTATAATCCAGATAGATTATGGTTAAGTACAGTACAGCCTCGATTATCCGGATCAGCATAATTCCGTGTGTCAGATATTCCGGAACTTAAGAGTAACAACATCAACGGCATGAGCATTATATTAGCAGCAGCCACAGCAACAACAACAACAACAACAATTTTGTCTCATTATTTCTTATATTTATGGAAGCGGAGTATTCATTCATCAGACTCATAAATGTTTTAACAGCTCGTGTATTTTATTAATAATTAGTTCTGGAGTCCATCTCTTAATAATAATAATCTGCGAGAAACACAACCACATCTTCGAAAACAGTATATTTCTCTCAGACACTTCGTCGGAGTCATTTGAGTCGCTGTGGAATATTTCATCCATCAATAAAAAAAAAACGCCAGTCTACTCATTTAGTTTCTCCGGCTATCGGCTATTCGACATAAACAAAACATCCCTAAACCACTTCGTTGATGATGATCAATCCTTGATCAACCGATGCGCTGCTCTATTTACGCTATCTAGTATATTTAGGTCCGGAAAAACGAGGCTAAACTGTAATCTCACCCGCAGCTCCACTCATTAGATAATGGTTAGATTACGACATGCTGTACGTTATGATCTACCTTGTATAATCATCTGCTGTACATTATCTATTTATATCTTCTCTAGGTCATGATCTGCTGTACATCGTGATATGTTGTACATTATGACCTGTTTTACGTTATAATCTGTTGTACATCATGATCTGCTGTAAATTATAATCTACCGTACGTTATGATTTGTTATACATTATGATCTGCCTTACGTTATGATTTCTTGTATCATATCATGTTAGTCGTCTTGGTATCTCCACGGCAGGTATTTCCCAGGATCTTTATTATTTTGAATAAATGAAGTAATTTATTCACGTTGATTTTTGTTTATAGTCTCAACGAGTACATTATTCTAATGATGTTATTTATTGTTAGTAAATTATTTGGTGTTTGTCGGGGACAACACATGACAGACAGACAGACAGACAGACAACAGACAGACAGACAGACAGACAGACGGATAGACGGACTGACATAATCCTTGATTGTAAATATGATCGTAATTCGTCTGCCCAAAGATTGTATTGAGACTGATTTATACGTTCACTCTTATTCCCTATTATAACCCAAACGTTATGATTATTGTAGACATAGTTATGTGAAATATAAAGTTGTTTACTACGCCGCTGTTAGTCTAATCGTTAGCACCGTGCGAGTACGCGCGAACAGCGAAACACGCAAACAAACAGAAGAAAATTAAATTTACTCTGTCGTATTAGGAGTTACGGAGAACCAGTCGTCGAACTTATTACATTCTACTTGATAAACGTGCGAGATCGAAAAACAATAAAACTTTTTATAACTTACACAAACATTCTTTATCTACACCGAAAACACACACACACACACACACACACAAAAACAGAAAAAAAAGAGAAAAAAAAAAAAAAAAAAAAAAAAGAGAGAGAGAGAGAGAGAGAGAGAGAGAGAGACGTCACATCTAAGAAACTTGATTTCAATATCAGAGAAAACTCTTGAATAACAAACACAATATAATTTTTTTTTGTCTAAAAAAACAGCACCAAATTCGAGTCATAAAAGTTAGACAATTTAGTCTTTTCAAAATGGTATATAATACAAACGATAAAATGAGTAGAGAAATAAAATGATAAAATATAGTTTAAAGTTAATGTTAAAAGTAAATTTTAAAGCTATTTTTTAATGATCGTTTATAAGAAATCAATATGGATTGATGATACATTTTGGTAGCTAAGTTTTATTGTTGTATTATTGTACCAAAGACCCACCAAATTAAGAAGAATGAACAGAAAATAAGCAGAAACCTGTCACTGTTACGTAAAATTTGAAATTTCATAGCTATCCATTTTTCGTAATGTATGTAACATGCTGATAATATGCTACCTTAGATCTATCCCAATCGCCTCAGGTAATTAATATCCGTCGAGAGCAATTAGTGTACAATTATTACACAAGATAACAATATCAATAATAATAAAGCAAAGTTTAATTATCATAGTCAATAGTCAGAGTTATCTAAGAAGTTTTAGTCTAAAGTTTATGGATGTCAATTTTATCAAAAAATCACCACAAAATATTACAGGTAAATATAAAAAAAGGTGTTTAGAACTAGAAAAAAATATACATCAATTTAATTCTAGATGAAGACAAAATAAAACTCTCTTACTTCTGGAGAATCTTCATATCTATTTTCCATGCTTTCTTTTGCACCCAATCCGAGAGAATTCCGTTCATCTGGTTTTCACTCGTGAAAGATTTCGCTGGCACTCGTGCGTTTTCAGTTGCTGTCCCTATTCTTTGGAATTCACTTTCTGAACATGTTAAGTCATCAAATAGCATAGTTTCATTCCGTCACGATTTGAAAACTCACCGTTTCACACTCGCTTATCCTTCCTAAGTTTACTAGCCATCTGATCATTGTTGATGAACTTTGCATCGTACCCGGGCTATAAGTTTGCCCGACCCCTCCACTAGGTGCGCCACTGAGCTCGATCCTTTTCGAGGTTATTGGCGCCATAGAAGTTTCGTAATTATTATTATTATTATTATTATTATTATATTCAGTCTTGTAGGACAAACAAATATCACCTTTTTTACAACAAACACAGCTAATGATAAATCATGGATTATGATCAATAATAGCATTATTTTACTTTGATTATTAAAACAGACACTAAAGATGTTCATTGTAATTGGTCATAGATTATTTATAAAATTTTTGCATTAATATGTTTTTCTTTTTTTAATTTCTCATTAGGGAAATGCTTTTACAGCAATTATAACATATTAACAATGTAATATAGCAAAACTCCGTTAAAATAATGTAACATCTTCTGTTGATGAAATTAACTTGTGCTATTTTATATTATATGGTAAAACAATTTGCGAAATTAGACCTTCATATATTTGTTTTTAAACGGAGTGACTATATAAACAAACGAAACCATAGTTAATAGGATAAGGTTAGTGTATAATAAAAAATTGCAGAAATTATATATATATATATATATATATATATATATATATATATAAGGTACAATATTACGAGTAGGAGAAACATTCAACTTTCTAGATTACGAGAAAAGTGTAATTCATTTTTAGAGCCAAATGTTAATAGTTTCAATATGTTTTGGAAATGAAAAGTTCCCAAGATTTCATTTTCAGATCATGATACCCATTCTCCTTCCACGATTACCAAAACAATTACATCAGGATAGTTAATAACCGAAATATATTAGTTTTAAACGCTTTCCATGAATATTTAGAAAGCTAGATTTTTGTTACTGTATGGTATTACCAAAATGCTCAATGTGGGATATATTCCACGTATTTCAATAAATAAATAAATCTTCGAAGCATAATATTGTGTAGTGTATACAATAAATAATAGTTTTGTTGGAAATGTATCAGTTGGATAATAAACGTGACTTAAAATCAATATATTCTCTACCACCGAAACTAAGCAAAAACAATTCTATAACAGCGCCATCTAACGAATTAATTTCACTGAGGTATCCCAATACATGAGGTGCGACCGGTTTGTTGTCCTTAATCGGTGTACTTATGGCCAACGATGGCGCATGTTGATGTTTTCAAACATCAACAATAATTTATTCTCCCAATTTCAAGGAGTCACATAGTCGGTTTTGCATGCGTGTACGATCGTAGAGTGGGGCACTAGAAACTAAAGGAGTTTAGGTCGAATCCAATACCTTTGCGACCTAATCATTTATTCGGCCACCGATTGATTCAGCCTTCGGTGAGCAGCACCTTGTATCATTATCGTCTTAAGATGGCTGGCTAGAGAAAGAAATCATGCTGCCCTCTAGTGACTTAATGATGCAAACGTACTGTCTGTAATTTCGTAACTCATAATACCAGATTCTAATGATCTTACTACTAAATATAACATCCCAATATTAACAATGACTTGTGAGGTGGAACAATAAATAAATAAATAAACTAATTAATTAACAGAGCCTTGGTAAATTGCCATTGCACTAAATTTCTTATTCATATCAATGTCAGATAATTTATTCCAATTTTAAGCTAATCAATATCAAAGTCCCGATAATATTAATTGTACTGGGAAAAGAACCATTTATAAACATTAATTTCATATTTAAATTCAACTCGACTAATTAGCATATTGTCAACCATCGTATACAAGAAGTCGGTTAAGATAATACGACTTTATGTTAATGCCATGAACGACGACTGTTATTGACAATATTGATGAGTTGATGACGAGTAATATGACACGGATAAATTATAAATTGTCTTGGAGGAAATGTCATCATTATGTTAATTACGATCCATAATATATTTATATCAATATTTCCAGGAAAACGTAATCGGCTTACATGACTGAAAAACTATATATCATAAATTATTTTATGGATTACAATCAATTACAATCCGAAATAAAATTCTATTTTTAACCTTTTAATTCCCAGTCAATCAGGGAACACCATTTGAAAATAGATGATTAATTATAATTTGGGAATGGGATTGAACTCACGTTTAATCATCAGATTACAAAACTACCCCCCCCCCATTCCATTACTTTCGCGGCTGATAGGATGAAATAAATTAAATATGATTATAGTTGAGTTTGACATTGACCTCTACAGGGGTCACAGTGTAGATTGCACGTGGATTATGTTTACGTTTATCGACAGCAACTTTCCTTTCTGTTCTATTGTCAGCCGTGATGGCTTAGTGATCAATGTGAGGGAGCACCAGTTGCCAGGTTCTCGACTCGATTCTACCAACAAGCTGTGGCTAAACCACGTGACTGTTATTTCATTCAGCAATAATTTCCAGTTATAGGATGATAATTGATTGTTAAGAATTATGGACCTGTAACTGGTAGATAGAAACAGTATACTTCCTGGGGCGCTAAAAAATGCACATGATCGTAGAGGTCCATATTGGAGGTGGTAGGAGAGGGTAATGCATTAATGCGTGAACGAATACAAATTTTAGACATGTCGAGAATGTACGAAAGTCCTTAGAACTGAGGAGATGTGACAATAAGCCTAAAATGATAAATAAAATAAATAGATAAGACAATATTCTATTCTAATTGATGCTCTTTTATTCTATTCTTGGCTCATTTTGCATCGATAATTATTGGTAAATAATTAATAAAGAAAATAAATTAATTATATTTTAATTTATTTCCTTCCATTTCTTTTCATTTATAGCGTACTTCATTATAAAAAATATAAACAACAAACACATAAAACACATCGGTAACATTATATTCCATTCTATTCTAATTCTAATATATTTCATTCTAATTCTATGATTTCCCATTCCATTCTAATTTTATTATATTCCATTCTAATTCTATTATATTCTATTATAATTCTATTATTTTCAAGTCTAATTGTATTATATTCCATTCTAATTCTATTATATTCCATTCTAATTTTATTATATTCCATCCTAATATATTCTATTATTTTCAAGTCTAATTCTATTATATTCCATTCTAATTCTATTATATTCCATTCTAATTTTATTATATTCCATCCTAATATATTCCATTCTAATTCTATTATATTCCATTCTAAGTTTATTATATTCCATTCTAATTCCATTATATTCAATTCTATATTTCCAGTCGATTGTACAGCATATCGTCATTCTAGTGAGTTAAGAAGACAAGTACACGCCAATGTATTAGAGTTACCGAGTGTCAGTACACCAGACGCGGTAACCTTGGTAACACATTTGACGTCAGACAGATACGGCGTCCTATTGGACGTTATGAAACACTGGGATGGTAAGATATCATCCCACCTCCCTATCCCGGGTACTTCCCCCACCCGATCATCCCATATAAGGCAATGGTTGAGGGGGGGGGGAGTTCAGATTGTTTTTTTTAAAACTCAGTTTCTAAACAAAGGCTGATTAATTTCAAACGAAGATAAAAGATTACGAGTACGTCTACCTGACAGGTATCACGATCATGATTAGCTTTACCTGAGTACAGTCTGTAATAGAATAGAGTTGTAATTGTTTAGTAATCACGATTACAATCATGAATTCAGAATACAATCAT
>JAODUP010002308.1:10000-13225 GCA_025642065.1 Paralvinella palmiformis
CTAGTACTACTACTACTACTACCACAACCATCACTACTACTACTACTACTACTACTAGTACTACTATGCTACTACTACTACTACAATACTACCACTACTCATTCTACTACTACTACTACCACAAAATCACTACTACTACTACTAATACTACTCAATATTATTTCTAATAGTATACTACTACTTAATTATTCTACTAATACTACATACCTACAGGTACAATTCCACTACTACTTAGTACTTCTACTACTAGACTACTATACTTGTATACTACTACACGTACTCCTCAACACAAAGCAAAACTACTACTACTTATACTAAATGCATAATACCACTCTAGTACTAGTATACACTATTGTAATAATATACTACTATTGTTTATATATACTACTACTATGTTCACTATTACTTGTAATACTACTACTACTACTCCAATACTTACTCGTTGTAAGGACATTTACCGACATCTATTATGCTACACTAGTATACTCTACTTGTATCTACTCTATTAATCTATACTATCTACTCTACTTATTACTCCCTACTACTACTAATTATTACTACTATAGTATTTGTTGACGGTATCACTCTCCATCTCTCTCTCTCTACTAGCTACCAAGACTCCACCACTCAACAATCTACTACTAGTATATCCA
Organism: Paralvinella palmiformis; assembly: GCA_025642065.1. Lineage (NCBI taxonomy): Eukaryota > Metazoa > Annelida > Polychaeta > Terebellida > Alvinellidae > Paralvinella > Paralvinella palmiformis. Next base: position 10,654 of record JAODUP010002308.1, read on the forward strand.
TGTAATATACTCTCTACTACCATACACTACTACTACTACTAGACTATACTATTGTACTGCTACTACTATACTACTCCATCTACCATACACTACTACTACTACTACAGATACTACTACTTTATACTACTACTACTACTCCAATACTACTACTATACTACTACTACTACTACTACTCCAATACTACTATACTACTACAATACTACTACTACTACTACTCTAGTACTACTACTACTAGTAATACTACTACTTCTACTCCAATACTACTACTACTACTACTACTACTATACTACTACTACTTACTACTACTACTACTACTCCAATACTACTACTTCTACTACTACTACTATGCTATAACTACTCTAGTCTGTTTAAAATTAAAATAAAAGTCTATCGTCGATACGAACTTTCTTAATTTGAAGTAGAACTTTGGAACACTAATGTTTAATCTACCACTCCATCACTGAGCTCTAGCCCATAATAACCATAATTATATACAACATTTCGACCAAATACGGCATCATATTACACATATTGATACATCTTTCGTTTCCTATATCTCCAATAATACCACACATTGATTGATTACAGGGATAATATTTCTAGTTCTCATTTTGGTCTCGGTCTGTGAGATGTTTCATCCAGCACTAAAAACCTTTGACCCATTCATCCCTTATCCGTGGCTAGTAGTCGCTCGGTAGTATTTTTCCCAATGAGAGCAAGCCCAAAATGTCAAACAAAGCAAATATTTCAAACCTACGTTCACATTTACGAACGATTTAGTTTACTTTATAACCTCACAATATTAATTAATCTAATTTATCATACAGAAATAAAATCTAGTTCGTATATATATCTTTTTAGATGTCAATCATTTTTAGCTTTCATGACAAGCGAAAAACTAGATTTTTAAAGGTTTTTCTACAGCAAAATCCCTGGAGCGTATATTGAAATAATAGTCCGAGTATCAGGGCCTCATCATATAAATAAGCATTTAGAATAATAAAAATGAATTATAATGAGTTAACATCACAGTCCCAATCCTGGTCCTAACCACAGACAAACAAACAACACAAACAAACAAACACAACAAACACAACAAACAAACAAACACACACACACACACAGCACAGAGAGAGAGAGAGAGAGGAGAGAGAGAGAGAGAGAGAGAGAGAGAGAGAGAGAGAGAGATAAACAAACACACACACAGACAAACGAACACACAGAAAACAAACAACACACACACACACACAAACAAACACACATGCAGACAAACAAACACACACACAGACAAACACACACACAGACAAACAAATACACACACATAGACAAACAAACACACACACAGACAAACATAAACAAACACAGACAAACAAACAAATACACACACAGATAAACAAACGCACACACATTCGCTTTATTTATTTAGATTTCAATCACCAGATACACCTGGATTTGATTTAATCCCGGCCATTATTTACCTCATACACCGATCACATGAGGTCAAGATGGATTGTTTGTTGTAATATATTATAAATAAACAAACAATATATATATATACTGTTGTTACACTATCATTTATTTATTATTATATAGGTATGCTGTTTACATGTTAGTTGTTACATATTATTAATATACAAATGTTGTTGACATCTAACATGACGTGTATTAAATATATTTCAGTATGAAGGTGTTTGCACATGGTCACAAACCGACAGATTATGCCAGATGGATACACGCCAAACAGCCATATGAGGTGTGTGCCTATAGGTGTTCTTGTGTGTTGTGTGTGGTGTGTGTGTTATGTGTATGTCTGTAAATATGTGTGTATGTGTTTCTACATTTAATAACCACATCGTTTCCAGTATATTTATAAACATTATGTCTTCTGATCCCATTAACACATCAGTTTGTGGTGATCTATAGCGTGATCATCGATCATATGATACTTGTCTGATCAACACCGAGGATAAATCAATAAATCAATAGATCAGTTAATCAATAGATCGATGGACCAATCAATCGATACGTCATTCATTCGACCAATTAATGATAATCATATCATAACATTTAGATTCAGTGGAAGAGATGGTTTGAGCCTTACGTTGTCATCAGAACTGACGCCTCACCAAAATTTGATAAACGTTTTGTTGAGAGAGGCTTTGATAAGTCATCGTATATAATGCAGCTGCATGCTATGAAGTAAGTTAATGTTTGTCTCCCAGTGTGTGTGTGTGTGTGTGTGTAGGTGAGTGTGGTAATTTTGTGTGTTTTGTATGACTGTATGTATCTGTGTCCGCACGCGTGTGTGTGTATGAGTGTGTGTGTGCGTGTATATGCGGGCGTGTGCGTGTGTTTCTATGTACCAAACTAATACGATATATGATGATATTTCTCACCAGGTTCAAGTTTATCGTGGTACCTAACGTCTTCATTCTCCATACCCCACATTCTCTCGCTAATACGGACAGTTTTAGAGACATGAGACTAAACAGGTAATTATAGTCTATCTATAGGTAATTTATTATTAATAATTACCTTACATAACCGTGTTAAAGTTTCACATATGATCCTA
>JAODUP010002307.1:0-12475 GCA_025642065.1 Paralvinella palmiformis
TAATACGCAAATAATATTTTCCGAGGCTATTCAGATTACTGGAATTGGTCCAAACAATAAGCTCTTTCTGTTTCAGTTCTCAGATCTAGATTTCCCACAGGGATGCAATCTACGATTTAATATGCACGAAGAATCCAAGCATTAAAAAAGTTTACTTTATAAGTCTCACAGGTGTATTTATATACAAAAACATATAAACTATGCCGTCAATGACTGCCATAGGACAATACATAAATCCAGGCCCGGCGAAAACAGAGATACAGGATATGCTAATGTATATGTCAATGAACATTTAGAGTATACCGTAAGACAAATATTTCATTGATTGTACCCCACATTTATCAATTTGTAATTGTCGCAATTGAACACACTCCCAACGATAAAGATCCCATAGTCATTGCAATACTATACCGTTGTAAAACCCCGCCTTTTACAGACAAGGATGAATTTAAGCAATACGTATACACTGCGGTAAATATGCCTTGGAATATGACTCATCCTAAAATAAAATTATTCACACAACATATATTTATACCATAGGACTAGTTCCTCTTATTATGAAACGGCCGAGAATCACCGAATTAAATCATAAAAATCGATGGAGAGGATCTTTTGAAAAGAGTAAAAACACATATTATTGGTATATTTAGTCTTTATCTTTGGCACAAAGTCTCTTTACGCAGGAAATACCAACATTGGGATCAACATTACAAGTCAAAAGTCTCCATATCGAGTAAGCAAATAAAACATCCTGCACGAGTTGAATAACCTACATATAACTAATTGTTTTGGAAGGAATTATTCAACAGTTGCAAGACAAAATTGCTGTATTAAAAACTTATCGTGTATATCACCGTGTGGTTCCAAAGAAGACAGCATTAATAGCTACCGGTTTTGCTGGCTAATAATGTTACAACTATTTACATAATTCCCCAACTGTATACAAATATATTATATGACGATATTTCAGTGAATAAATGACTGCACCTGCCATGAGTTTATAATAATAAAGGCTACGACGAACAGATCATAGCAATATCTCTAACATTAGAACTAAATATAATAATACTCAATATGTAACACAAGTAGCATCGTAATGAAAATGGTTTTTAGGTATCAAATTACAGAAAACCAACTGGATGAAAATATTATATAATTAATGGTAGAGAAACAATCTATCAGAGTTCTAGGGAAATATAACATAGAATGAGAATGTCGTCAGCCAAACAGTTGCATCAAGAACCTTCAACTCTATATGGAAGAAATGGAGACACGTGAGAAATCCAAAGTCAGTACGAAAACAACTATCAGCCGGTAAAAGAAATTAACGTTTAGTATTTCTAAAATAGTACAAGAAAATGAAGAAGACCCGAGAACTGAAAAGACCACACGGAAAACAAAAGGGACACATAAGTTAGTTCATGCATTTTTGGAAGAAAGTAGCATTCATGGATTGCAAAAAGTTCATGAGTCTCAAAGTAAGTAATTATGGATACCATTTGACAAATAATATTTTATCAATATGAAATTATTAAATATTTGTACACATATGAGTGTGCGTTTGTGAGAGAGAGAGATCATGTAAGTGTGTGTTTTAATACGTTTTTGTGTGAGTATATGTGTGTGTGTGAGTGCGCGCGCGCCCGTGTGTGTGTATGTGTGTGTGTGTATGTGTGTTAGCTATATAATATATGGCACAGGCTTATGGGCTTAATCCAGAGTCGCGAAATTTCATGCTAAGCCATGTGTATAATCACGCCAGCCCCTAAACCGCCAAGCAACAAAAAGCAATTAATCTACAAACGTGGTGTTTTGCAGTAGAACACCCAAGTCAGATCACGGCACTTCTGAGAACGTTTAGGTTAATTATCTAAGCAGCTCTATTTATAGTTATTTCTTAGTTGTGATTTCTTTCTTCAAAGCAATTCTGTATACAATATATAACCCAATTATTAATGTCTTCAAAGGTCAATTTTTACAATGGGAATATCCCAATAAGCAATTACTATTAAAACTAATAGCTTAATTGCTATAAAACAAATTGACATCTGCTCTGAAACAGACCGTATTAGCGACGAAGTTCGGTAGTGTTAAAACTAAATGATGTTGAAACAAGACCTATTGTCGGCCTTGAATCTCTTAGTACAAACTGGACATAAATGGACATAGGAAAGATAATTTTATTCCCACAACTAAGGTGAATTTTATATCCAACTAAAGTTGTCATATAAAACATACCAAACACACGAGCTGCGTCCAATGCCCCTGCTCGAGATGCGACGCAGTGTTTCTATTCCTGAGTCTTGAGTACTTATAATGTGTTAAGAGCGCATTGTGCCTGCTACAGTCAATTAAATGTTGAATAACCAGGCGAAACTAGTGTGCTCTTAGAATGCGCGGAACTGGACATATACAGTCTCTACGCACTAAAACAGAATATCTGAATCGCATGGTAATATGCCTTGTGATATTTGCTGGAGCGTCAAATACCTCACAAACATACAAATCTAATAAACACTATGACCTACTCGTCACTAACCCTTTATGGTATCAACAATTACAGGAACCTCAATCTATGGCACAAGAAATGTTTGTTTTAGCCGTGTGTAATAAAGCGGGGACACAGAGAAATACGAATTCAAACGTTGAACGATCTTTCAGAGGAATGAATCCAAAGTGGCTTCTTTTCATGCTGAGACATGGATAATAATATATCACCGGTCCCAATCAGCAAAAAGCGATTAAACTACGACCATGGGAGTAAAACATCGAAGTCAGATCACGGCAATTATGAGAAAGGTTATGTTAATTGCCTAAGCAGCCTTATTTATAGCCAATTTTCGGTTGCTATATCTTGTTTCATACAAAACCATGCAATTGTCATTTTCTTCTATGTTTAAGTTTTACCAAAGGGGGGGGGGGTTATCATGATGCGACAACTATTAAAACTGATTGCTGATCAGGGCTGTTAAAATATATATGTTGTCACTGTACAAATGAAGTCTACAGTCAGTACATACGAATTGTTCTCTTCCTAGATTATTTGCACCTCATCCATTAACATTACATTGTTTTTGCAGCTGAAGGTCAAGATTAGTATCCATTTTATCTGATAGTGTAACGCAAATATAAGCCTCAATAAAGCATGAACAGAATAATGTATTATTTGAGTATTATTTGAGTATTACGACATTTAGAAATGAAAAACTTCTAAAATCTAGATAGATAGGATTACATTTCTTTTAAATAAATGTATAAACTGCTGCATTTTACAATTTTGACACCAAAATAATACATTATATTAACGACTTGTTTTTCAACAAAAATTAAATAGTAGCATAAAACACCCAAAGAAATATATTTATTTACTCCTTCTTAGCGAATGTTGAACTGAATTAAGTGTTCTAACCGCTGTGTGATATAGGCGGGCAGTCTAATGTTTGTATTTACACATGTCTATCACTTAAATAAACTTACTAAATATACTGAACCTTCTACATATTTAGATATAAGGGGATGAACCACTTGTGCATTAATAAAGCAGTAATTTAATATAATATAAAATACGTCGTTTTGACATTCTATACTTTGACAGACTCAGACTCAGATATAGCAGAAGAAGGCGGGTGAGTTCAAACTGTAATATCCGAGTTCCAGTTTTAATTTATCTGACATTCATTACTTTTTGCATAATTTTCGAGACTCTGGCATACAAATTGAACGTTGCTTCACACAAATTCCACCACACACAGATACACATACACATACAGACACACAAACACATACCAAAACATACACTAAAACACACCTACAAGTATTTACAAAATATAATAAAATATATTAACATCATAAACGCACACAAATACATACCTTGTATTAATGTAGATTGTCCATATCTAAGTGTACAGCTGAAACTTTAAAAAATCCTAAATTGCTATTCCTACTGTTCCCCCTTCAACGACTACAACAATACATACACAACAATAGCAACTAATACTTCTAATACTAATATTACTATACCAACTACTATTACTACTGTTATAGCTACTACATCAACTACTACTTCAACTATTATTTATCATGACAATTTAAGCACCTTTTGAACGGTGAATGACGGATTTAAATATTATATATTAAAAGTATATATATTAGTACATATATAGGGCAGCTATAATTGTAAACGAAGTATATATATTAGTTCATATAATATTTATTATGAATATAATCTTAATATGTTACAATAATTAATAGTGAGTTATTCACTCAGCCAAAATAGCAAAATGAGCTTTGGTTGTAAAGAACCCATTTTCTTGGAAACTGTTACACATTTAATTCAATTTGGCGGCCATCAACAACATACAGATATATAACAGTAATGTCTGGAAGGAGACATGGTAAAATTCCACAGGATTTATAAGTCAATGTTCAAAGAAAACAAATAGTGTATCAAAAGTTATTTATCGAATTATCAAAGTAAATCATCTTACTTCGAATGATTTATATTTTAATTACCAGGATTAGAAATTGGCATCAACTTAGGCCAGAACGATATGTACCAAGCTGCTGGTGGTCTGGCAGAAGCAGTCATAGTGATTCATTCCAACAACACCATGCCTTTTCCTGATGATCATGGAACTGTACTGACACCAGGCGCCTACAATGCAATCAGGATACATCTAAAAACAATTAAAAGTTTGCCCTATCCATATGGTGACTGTGTTACCACAGAGAGTGACGAATCGTATAGGGATGTTTACATTAGTCTATAAAATGTAGCATACCGTAAAATGGCAGGTTTATAGTTCGTATATATATATATATATATATATATATATATATGCATAGCGTTGTGTGACTTATTTTATACGTATCTACTTGTGTGTATGTGTGTGTATCAGATTATATATATATATATATATATATATATATATATATATATGATGTTTAATTTATGCGGTATGCGTGTGTGTGTGTACGTGTCACTGTGTATGCAAGCGCGTAAGTATGTGTGTACCTGTTCACGTGATGTTGCTTGGCGGTTTAGGGGCTGGCGTGATTATACACATGGCTTAGCATGAAATTTCGCGACTCTGGATTAAGCCCATAAGCCTGTGCCATATATTATATAGCTAACACACATACACACACACACATACACACACACGGGCGCGCGCGCACTCACACACACACATATACTCACACAAAAACGTATTAAAACACACACTTACATGATCTCTCTCTCTCACAAACGCACACTCATATGTGTACAAATATTTAATAATTTCATATTGATAAAATATTATTTGTCAAATGGTATCCATAATTACTTACTTTGAGACTCATGAACTTTTTGCAATCCATGAATGCTACTTTCTTCCAAAAATGCATGAACTAACTTATGTGTCCCTTTTGTTTTCCGTGTGGTCTTTTCAGTTCTCGGGTCTTCTTCATTTTCTTGTACTATTTTAGAAATACTAAACGTTAATTTCTTTTACCGGCTGATAGTTGTTTTCGTACTGACTTTGGATTTCTCACGTGTCTCCATTTCTTCCATATAGAGTTGAAGGTTCTTGATGCAACTGTTTGGCTGACGACATTCTCATTCTATGTTATATTTCCCTAGAACTCTGATAGATTGTTTCTCTACCATTAATTATATAATATTTTCATCCAGTTGGTTTTCTGTAATTTGATACCTAAAAACCATTTTCATTACGATGCTACTTGTGTTACATATTGAGTATTATTATATTTAGTTCTAATGTTAGAGATATTGCTATGATCTGTTCGTCGTAGCCTTTATTATTATAAACTCATGGCAGGTGCAGTCATTTATTCACTGAAATATCGTCATATAATATATTTGTATACAGTTGGGGAATTATGTAAATAGTTGTAACATTATTAGCCAGCAAAACCGGTAGCTATTAATGCTGTCTTCTTTGGAACCACACGGTGATATACACGATAAGTTTTTAATACAGCAATTTTGTCTTGCAACTGTTGAATAATTCCTTCCAAAACAATTAGTTATATGTAGGTTATTCAACTCGTGCAGGATGTTTTATTTGCTTACTCGATATGGAGACTTTTGACTTGTAATGTTGATCCCAATGTTGGTATTTCCTGCGTAAAGAGACTTTGTGCCAAAGATAAAGACTAAATATACCAATAATATGTGTTTTTACTCTTTTCAAAAGATCCTCTCCATCGATTTTTATGATTTAATTCGGTGATTCTCGGCCGTTTCATAATAAGAGGAACTAGTCCTATGGTATAAATATATGTTGTGTGAATAATTTTATTTTAGGATGAGTCATATTCCAAGGCATATTTACCGCAGTGTATACGTATTGCTTAAATTCATCCTTGTCTGTAAAAGGCGGGGTTTTACAACGGTATAGTATTGCAATGACTATGGGATCTTTATCGTTGGGAGTGTGTTCAATTGCGACAATTACAAATTGATAAATGTGGGGTACAATCAATGAAATATTTGTCTTACGGTATACTCTAAATGTTCATTGACATATACATTAGCATATCCTGTATCTCTGTTTTCGCCGGGCCTGGATTTATGTATTGTCCTATGGCAGTCATTGACGGCATAGTTTATATGTTTTTGTATATAAATACACCTGTGAGACTTATAAAGTAAACTTTTTTAATGCTTGGATTCTTCGTGCATATTAAATCGTAGATTGCATCCCTGTGGGAAATCTAGATCTGAGAACTGAAACAGAAAGAGCTTATTGTTTGGACCAATTCCAGTAATCTGAATAGCCTCGGAAAATATTATTTGCGTATTATTTTGGATTTGAAGACCGTTATATACTATTTTCAAGTTAGATTTTATTATACGTGTATGCTAAGGAATGTTTGTGATATCTTTGAATGATCATTCCCTATTCGGATTATGTCAATTACATTCAGGGTAATTGGTGTAAAATGTGACAGGCTGGGTATTTTGTTGGTATTTTATTAGTTGGTCGATTTATAAGAACATACTTGTAGTGTTATACAGACCGGTAAAATTTGAATGGGTTGTATACATTTATTGGTGCTAAAATATGTAATTATATATATTGGTATTTAAGAAAATCATCTATCTAAAATGTTTCTGAAATGTAATTGAAATTCAGATACTTTTGCAATATATATTGATAAGTTACAGTTAATTTTGGAACATTGACAAATGTATCTAGATACATGGCAGTTACATTGAAAACAATATTTAGATACAATATATCTAGAGACAAAATTTAAACTCCCCAGGTTTGGAGGTAGATGACCTTAGGGTATCTCTATTTGTTTAATTTAATATTACATTTAGTACTGAACATAAATTAATCTGATTAGTTGCAAAAGATGAGACTGACTATTGTCTAGAAATGTTAAATGATTAGCCAGATTATAATAAATGTTCAAAATATAATCGTAGCGAAAATCAATCTAGGACAATTAACCACTTAATATAGAGCATCTCCAAAAGCCCCCCCCCCCCAAAAAAAAAAAAAAAAAAAAAAAAAAAAAAAAAAAATTTTAAAAAAATTTTTCAAAAAAAATTAACTTTAATTCCAAATTTTTTTAAAATTAAAAAAAATTTTAACATTAAATAAAAAAATTTAAGTTGTTTTAAATTCATTTTCCTTTTTGGGGAAAAAAAAAAATTTAAATCAAATAAAAAAATTTGAACAAATTAAGTTAAAAATTCAAAATATTTTAAAAGGAAAAAAAATTTAACCTGTTTTAACAAATGTTTTCGGGTGAAAATTTAAATAATTTTTCCCGAAAAAAAAGGGTTATTTTTTTTTTAAGGAATACCAAAAAGAAAAATTATTTTAAAAATTTGATTTTTTCTTAAATTTTTTTTAGGGAATACCAAAAAAAACCCCATTATTTAAATTTTTTAATAAATTTATTTTCCTAAAATAAACTAAAAAAATAAACCAACCATTTAAACCCACCACACACACACACACACACACACACACACACACACACACACACACACACACACACACACACAATGTTAAACAGCTATGAAAGTCCTAGACATGATAACGCAATTTTTCCATTTTTTGTGTATTGGTTCTGGGTGGCGACTTCATGGAATGAGGTAAATGGCATCTTACTGAAATAGACATTTAATTGTGTCTGAGTCGAATGAACTACAGTACGCTATTTGTTCAGCTATAAAGTGAAATGTGTTTTACATTACGGACCTTTTAGCCGTTGTCTCGAAAGATCTCTTGAATTCACATGTACCATTAACGTGATTGGATTAGAGAACCTTTGATCTTATTTTGGGTTATTGCGTTGATTTGTTGTGTTAAAAATAGAAGCCCGGTAATGTTTACTTTTATCATTTTGCAGAAACGAAACTATCACTTTATATCGGGCACATAGATTGAGTTTATATAATACACACAGAGAGTAGGAATACAGCAGTCACTATATAGGAAACAGTGGTCCTTATGAATATATTTGTATAGTAGTAGTTGAAATGGTAAATTTGTTTACGTGGTTGTGTACATAATAAGGCGAATGCAGTTGGGGACTAAGTTAAAATATAATTTAGGATATTTAACAAGTGACTTGAATGACCTCTAACTATAATATCACAACTAGATAATGGAGGTTACAGTGTGAAAAAGATAAGGCTCCTAAATGTTAGGGTTAATCCACTTTGTCATCTCTACTGATAATGTGAAATCATGATGTTTTACTATGCATACATTAATTAAGCTGTCTGTGTTTTACCTGAGGAATTATTAATATACTGACAACGTTGCTAACTAATTTAGGTGAACACGGTATAGATATATGTAGTATAAAATGTTCATAACACTCCCATCTAAATGAACATATCTGACCTTTACTTCAGTAAGAGATCAGTTTATATGTAAGAATATCAAACGTACATTTCCTCTATTGTCATGACAATGTAGATTGATGTTCATACGTGACCTGTATTTAGGCTTTTCACAATCATTTTAGCCATCCAGTCAAACATGAAGTATGATATGAAAATATCGATATATAACGGGAGTAGGTAATGGAGGTAATAGAAATGAAACAATAAATATTGTTGAATGATTAGAGGATTCCTCAAATATTTAGAATGGTAATCTATAACTTCTTGGTTATATAGAAAAAATTTTTCCAACTAAAACGGTTTTTAAAGGAAAAATTTTAGCCTTTCATTTTTTTTCCATTAAAAAAGAAGGGAATAAAAATTTTTTTGTGTGGTATGTGTGTGGGTTTTTTTTTGGGTTTTGTGTGTGTGTGTGTGTGTGAAAGAGAGAGAGCGTGTGTGTTTGTGGGTCCATTGATCGAATGTCAATTATTCAATTTGTTTGCACTTTGAGCGATAGGCACCTTTCAAGCGTCACGTGGTAACAGAGTTCAATTATTGGTGTTCAATTATTTCTTTAGATTAATATAAACACTATACATCAAATTTGGGAGCAACTAATGTCATATTCATCTATTTGTTAACTCGTAAGTTTGGTGAATGAGAATATCTATTTAATAGACTACAATTATTGAATCTAACAGTACCAAAGTTATTGTAATAAAGCCAGGTCAATTTATAATTCTGGTTATAATGCAAATAGAGAAGATGCAACGAATTGGTTCGATAATAAAATGTTTTCTATTTTATTTCGTATTGATGTTGATCAGTATTTCTGAAGGTTTTATTTAGAATTCAAATGTTTGACGTCCTTACCGTCATCAATCTGTATTTATTGCTGGTTGTGGATCTTGTACAGTTGCTCAAATGTATAATTAAACTACTAATATTGTTGACATCATTATATCTGATTTGAAAATGTTAATATATAGAACGGCAATTCCGCCATAACGGTCTGCTAAAGCGCCGATGTAAATTGTTATAATAGTGACGAGTAGGTCATAGTATTTATTGGATTTGTATGTTTATGAGGTATTTGACCCTCCAGCAAATATCACAAGGCATATTATGCTGCGGTTGAGAAAGTTCCGTTTTCTATGCATGGAGACCATATTTCCCGGTCCCTGCATTCAAGAAAAGTTGATCTAGAGCTGTATAATCCATGTACTATTTGCGTCTTTGGAGGCACGCCGTTTAGGTGTCTGGCCTGGTTATCCAGCATTTAAATGACTGTAGCAGGCACAGTACGCTCTTAAAGCATTATAAGTACTCCTGACTCAGGAATAGAAACACTGCATCGCATCTCGAGCGGTGGCATTGGACACAGTTCGCGCGGTTGGTGTGTTTTACATAACAAGTTTACTTGTATATATAATTCACCTTGGTTGTATGTGGGAATAGATTTATCTTTCCTAGGTCCAGTTATGTCCAGTTTGTACTATGACATTCAAGATTAGCTCTAATCTGCTTGTCATAAATAACATTTAAGAACTACAATAGTTAGAATAGCATAAATTAGGTCAGGTAAAATCACATACATACTATCGTTATTTAGATGACATATTTATTGTGTGGCCCAACGGAAAAAAAGGCTTTTTATGGATTTTTGGATAGTTTAAATAATCACGAACCAACGATTAGATTTAAAACTACATTAAATAAGTAGAACATTGATTTCTTGGATACAACCATATTTAAAGATCCAGAAAATGAAATATTAACAAAGGTCTTCTTTAAACCGACAGATACATATCAACTCTTGCATAAGGATTCCTTTCACCCTAAACATAACTTTCAAGGAATCCTGAAGTCTCAGATCTCACGTTTGTTTAGGATTTGTTCAAAACTTACAGATTGTGATGAAGCATGGCAGATATTGTCTCATTCATTATGCAAAAGGAATTATTTAAAAAGATGGCTACGCCATATTAAAAGTAAAACTGTCCGTGAACTACAAATACAACAACGTCGTATTAATCCGACTAATTCTACAAAGAGTCAGTGGTGTTCAAAACCATGTGGGATTAGCAGATGTAGATCATGCGAGATATTGTTTTCTTTTCACAATATCACAAGTACAGTTACCAATAAAATACATGCGATAATAGGCAATTTAAACTGTAGCTTATCTAACCTAATATATATCTGTGAATGTTTACGTTGCTCTAAACAGTATGTAGGCGAGAGTAGAATGAATGGCCACAGATTTGCGATTAATTCAAAAGTGATGTCTTCTGCGTTATTCACGCATCTTCTAGAACATACACAGATAAATAAAGACTTGCCCGAACCATCTCTAGAATATTATGATTTAATTCCGATTGAGCAGTTACCTACTACAGGTTCATACACTCAAGACAAGATCAATAGATTAATTCGGGAAACATTTTGGATATATACCCTAGGTACATTAGAACAGGGAGGTCTTAATAAGAAAAGATATGAAGATGTTATAAAACCAATACAAAATGAGGACGTTGTCCCATTTGTGGTACCATTTTCAAAAACGGCTAACATAGCAGCAAGAATAATTAAAAAACATTATAAAATTCTCCAACAGAAAGAATTGTTGAATGATTATGAATATAGAATTATCACAGCTTATTCTAAACACAACAATCTAGCTGGTTCCTTGGTTTCTAGCAAAATGTAGGAAAACGTTACATTTAGCAATGTCTCCTGGAGCTCTGAATATGTTTTCTTTTAACACATCTCCAGTAAAACAACTTAAACCCAATTATAAAAATTCTCAGCCCTAGTAATTACTTCATGAAAAAAAGCAAAATTTCCTGAAGTAGATCTCAACCGAAGCTGCAACAAACATTCATTACTGACAGTAGTTAGATTTCAGTATACACAGTTAATTACTATTAATATGTGTGTTTTGGTATCTTTACAGCTATGAAAGAAAAATTGGAAAGTTGGTTTATTTTCAATTACTCTAATCAAAACAGTTGTTTAGATTATAGTAACAGCGCTTCGTTCTAGACAAAGGCTACAAAGGTTAACAGTTTCTAGATTCTGGTTTGAAATTTAAAACTAGCTAGGGAATTCTGGTATAAATATTGCTGGCAAAGTAAATACTTTAGACACATGCACTTGATAAAGGTTTCTTATAACTGAAACTAGTCGTGCTATTTTGGGCTGAGTGGAAATACTATTATTTCTGCTATTATCGGAGGTAGTAGAATTATTATCATAATATATATTATATGTACTGATATATACGCTTTATTTCCAGTTATAACAGCGTTATATATGTACTAATATATAAAGTTTGTTTTCTATTTAGGTAGTAGTCGTTTGGTCATAATTCTGTAAGAATTATAAACATCACGAAAACCTCAGCCCACGCCTTTATTATATGTAACATAAAAACACACACACACATATATATATATATATTTTATATATATATATATATATATATATATATATATATATATATGTGTGTGTGTATGTGTGTTGTGTGTTTTGTGTGTGTGTGTGTGTGTGTTTTATGGTACATATAGAGGCAAAGGCACAACATCAACATATCTAAACATCCTTCGAAACCTA
>JAODUP010002313.1:0-11657 GCA_025642065.1 Paralvinella palmiformis
GAACGTTAACGAATAAGTTAGAACATTTTATACAATAATGAGAAGTTATTAAGATATGTTCACTCATAATCCATTTATCTATTATCATATTAGTCATAGTTTCTTCTTAAGAACCATTTTCCTTGTAAGACTTTTTTAAATTAAACATATCCTTCAGTATGTGGCTAATATTGATAACAATTCGGACAATATTAATAATAAGGAATTTTCTAAAGAAAATTTTTTAATTTATTGTTCCGAATATATAAAATGTGTTATGATATTGAGCGAGGACATCTTTTAATCATATTTTTTGTGTAAGGGTATGAGAGCAACCCACTTTGAGTAAGAAGCTACATAAATAATATTATTATCATATTAAAAGGGAAATTATATGGATAAATAGCCTCTTTAAGAAAAGATATAAGTCTCAATATACATTTAATATTTATTTATCAAATTACGCTATTACGTGCTTCTACTTCTAATATACTTGTAATGAATCCACTCATTCAGACCTCAAATTCTCAAATAAACCACCGAAATCTGATTCTTTTTGTCAATTAAGATCGTAGGATGTTCTGTTCTTAACTTGAGGTTTAAAGCGTTTTGTTAACGTTAATAAAGAAATTAAGTTTACAAACTAAACTGTTGTATATTACATCATCTTTTAAAATTGCGTAATCGAATTCAATCAACGTAAAGTTCATATTTCATATTAAATGGCAAATTTTCACAGAAGAGTTAAATATCTCACAATAACGTGACAATAGGAAAGAAGGTTATAGATTGTGCACTAATTGACCATAAATCGAAAGAAAATATCCCAGTAACGTCATTTTAGCCAAAGGTCATTTGAGCCCATGGAATCCCACGAATACGAATGGTCAGGTAATATTTTTGTCTATTTGCAATACTCAATAGCCAGCGTCACTCAAAACTACAATTATTAAAAATATGAATTAATTCAAAATTTTAATTTCGATAGTGTACAATTAGCAATACTTCAAATTAGTATTAATCCGATCCCAGAATTTATATAATAATAATAATAATAATATTTTAAAACATCAAGTGGCAATTAATATCGCAACGGTTAAAAAAAGGAAACTGACAAAAAGTTCGGTATATTAAAGTAAATTAAATTAAACTTAAAACGGTTATTTTTTCTGGTATTATATACCATTTCAGGCTTTTATTACTAGCAGTAATTTTAAGAAACCAAATGCATATTTTACATCATAAAAACATAACCGTACTAATGATTCTGATGACCAGTTACTAGATACATTGATTGGTTAAGAGAAAGCCAGAAACTGGTGATCACATTTAAAACACAACTTTTTTTTTGAAATACTGGATTCCCCTTGGTTCATGCTGGAGGGAAATCCCGGGAAAGCAGTTTAAGAAAATCCCCTTTTTTATAATCTGCTCTTTTGCAAATTCAAAAACAACAGTTTTTTTAATTGTTTTAATGAGAAAGCAACTTTTGTTGATCTTGGGGGATAAAAAAGGTCAATGAGCCCCAAAAAAAAAAAAAAATTTTTTTTTAAAAAAAAAAATAACAGGTTAAAATCTTTTTATTTATTTTATCAATAGGATATTTTTATTTAAATTTTTTTAAAATAAAAAAAAATTTTTCCCGGGGTTTTTTCCCATAAAGTGTTTTTTTGGGGGAGTTTTTAGGGGATACTTTCTAGAAATTAAATACCTTTATTTAAAAATTTTTAAAAGAAATTTTAAAAAGTAATTTTTTAAAAAAAATTTTAAACCGAAAATTTTTTATTGAAAACCATTTATTATTATTTTTTTAATTAAAATTAATTTTAAAATTTTTATTTTTAATTATAAAAAATAAAATTTTTTATAAATTTTATTTAAATTTTGAAATTAAAAAAACCCCAAAATTTATTTGATAATCAAAAAACTGTAATTTAATTATTAAAGTTCAAATATACAATTTTCTCGGTTATAAAATATTTTGGGGAAACAAAAAAAAAGAACTTTTAAACTCAAGCCAGTTTTTTGGGAAATTTTAATTACTAAACATTCAAAAAAGGGATAATTTCTTAAACCTACCCAAAAATTTTTAAAATGGTTAGGTGAGTTTGGGGGCTTTCCTTTTAAAACAATTTAACAAAAAAAGATGTTTCAGAATCCCTTATACAGTAATTTTTTTGTTTAAATTTTGCTTTTTTTTAAAAATTGAATAAACCCAAAGAAATTTAAGAAAATTTAAAATTTTATAATAATTTAATTTTTTTAAATATTTTTCCAAAACTTTTCATTTCCTTTTTTAAGTTTCTTTTAACCATTTTTTTAAATTTTTTAAATTAAAATATTTCATTGTGGTAAAATTAAAAACAATTTGGAAAAATTTAATTGGGGGTTTTTTAAAAAATTTTAATTTTTTTTCCAATTTTTAAAATGTGTTTTGAATTTTTGCGGGTATTTTTTCAAATTTTGTAAAAAAACCCACTTTGAGTAAGAAGCTACATAAATAATATTATTATCATATTAAAAGGGAAATTATATGGATAAATAGCCTCTTTGAGAAAAGATATTAGTCTCAATATACATTTAATATTTATTTATCATTTGAGTATTTAACTCTTCTTAAAATTTTTAATTTTTTTAAAAAAACCCTTTTTTTTAAATAAACCAAATTTATTTTTTTAATTAAAAGTTAGTTTGTTCTTAATTTTTTTAACGTTTAACGTTTAAAAAAGTTAAGAAAAACTTACGTTTAATTACAAAAATAAAATTTGGGTTTTTGAATTTAATCAAAGGGGGAAAATTTATTAAATTTTTATTAAAGGAAATTACGAAAGGTTTAAATTTAAAATAAAGTTAAATGGAAAGAATTATAATTTCCAAGGGGGATAAACCAAAAAATTTCCCGTTTATTTAAAAATATTTAGAGCTTTTTACCAAAAGGGTGCTTTATATTTTTTTTATTTGATTAAAAAAGCCTCCTCAAAATCTAACAATTTTAAAAATTGGAAAATTAAAAAATTGAAAAAAAAAAAAAAAAAAAATAATAATAATAATATTTTAAAACATCAAGTGGAATTAATATCGCAACGGGTTAAAAAAAAGGGAAAATGACAAAAAGTTCGGTATATTAAAGTAAATTAAATTAAACTTAAAACGGTTATTTTTTCTGGTATTATATACCATTTCAGGCTTTTATTACTAGCAGTAATTTTAAGAAACCAAATGCATATTTTACATCATAAAAACATAACCGTACTAATGATCTCTGATGACCAGTTACTAGATACATTGATTGGTTAAGAGAAAGCCAGAAACTGGTGATCATCATTTAAAACACAACTGTAATAAATTTTCTGTGGGCTTCTATGAAGTAATTACATCCCCTTTTCTTTGAATGTTTTTAGTAATTGATAATCCCATAAAACTGGTCAGATTGTTTATCGTTTATTAAAGCATTCTCTTTTCCTAAATTGAAAATATTCCGCAGAAATATTTATATAACCGTAGCTAAATATTGCTAGTATTTGTATGACATTTAGTATATTAAGTATTACATGTTTTGTTAGCATTATTCACAATGGAAAGCTTGCTGGCGTTTCTTGGTTAATGTTCAAACATCTAATAATCAAGGTTTTATCTTACGTAAATCTGATTTCAACTATCGTTATCGTAATAATAATAATAATAATAATAATAATAATAATAATTATATTAATAAAAATAATAATAATATGTCATAGTATTCTAGTTATCAAAAACATTTCAAGGTTAATATTTGTTTAAATATAATATACTCTTATAATAGAAAGTTTCTACTTAATAAACTTTTTAAACTAATATGGTCATCTTAATTCTAGCAAATGCTCATACACACTCACAAACACATACACACACAAACACTGCTACGTGATGAGAGAAAAACAACCCCGGGCAGCAAAATTGTAACTTTTTATTCGTTAAACACAAAATTAAATACAGAAATATGCCTATTGATAACCAAAAAGAACCACGATTTGGCCTAACCTGTTATCCTTATATACAGTGTCAACATGTAATACACAATAACTCATTTTCCGATTTGGTTTATAGATAGTTCGCTTTTGTTGTGGCATCATTGACCACGTCGCTGCGTCGCATCATCGGCGCAAAGATAGACACGACTAAACATGCTTGCAATTATCTCATTAGAACAATTAAAAAAAGACTCGTTGTATTTTGCAAGTCTCTCCAGCACACATAGATGCACGCACCCATTCATACTACATAAACTCGCGGACGTTTTCTCTAAGTACTGCATCTCACTAGGATTTCCCGTCCAGCATGCAACCGAAAGGGAAGGTCTCAGAATAGGCCTTTCTACACAGAAATACTTAAATGAAATCATCCAATCCCCACCTAAAATGCCAAGTAAAAAAAATGATGACAGGAAGTCTGTATTTGCTTTACCCAGATTATCTATTAGACATCGAGAAATAATCGACTTGTCTTTCTGGATACCCATAAACCCTCAACACCGATTTATGTGTACGGAGTTATCAAAATCTAATTATTCCCAGCATAACAACAACAACAACAACAGGCATTCATATCCATACGGTTATATTCTTCGATCATCTACTTGAGAAACTGGGAAGAAGGTCTTGCGCAATTGGAAACAGACTGGATACTCCTAAAATCAGACAACATTTAATACAAATTGTTTGTGTTACCCGGCTATTTTTTTCCTTCCCGCCGTACAATATGCATTTGATGAAGTCATAATGGTCACCCATCAGTAATAAGGGTGATTTACTTTTATCCATGATAACATTTAGGGTTCATGGCTCTTTTGGTGGATTTGCTGCTACTTTTATAAACATTATACATTTATGTCATACTATATGAAAGTTAAATGTTCCTTTAAAAATTAATGCACAAATTAAGTCAATCTTCTTCTGGTTGCTAAGATCTATGCTTCTGGGGAGCAAGTTACCTTGTTTAAATTTGTAAGGCTATAGAAGAAATACTTGGGAAAATTTAATCCATTGTTACAATGTAATGTTTTAGCTAGTATATATTAGTTTTCTCTAAATAAGACACTGATAAAGTATGTAAATATCTGAATTTAGGCTAAATTAAGTTCCACTGATATTCATTAGGATTTAAATTTCCCTAAATCATCCATCTTAACAATATCCAGTTTTTCCAGATCTTTTTATTCATCAATTCGTAATTTATCACACATGTTTACTGAAGGATCGTATATTAAAAGTTAATTAGTAAAGACAAAAAAAACATTTCTTTTTTGGCAACAAAATATTTTAAATAAATTTACTTTAAAATTTATTTTTGAATTTTCAAAAATCAAAAAAGTAATAATAACCATGTTTTCCATTTAGTAAATCTACTCTACTGTTGATCCATTGCAGCACGAAAAGGAAACTTTAAAACATCGATATCTTGATATTTGAGATGGCCATCTTTCTAAATTCGTCATTAAAACATTTAAAATTTTTAAAACCAACCATTTATTATGGATTTATAATTAAATTAACAATAAACTATTTTAAACTTTTTTTATTTTATTTTAAAGCAACATAAATATTAAATCCCCCATATCTTACTGGAACAAATTATTTCTGAATCAAATCTAAGTATATTATAACTAACCAGGTCTCATCGAATATTACTCCTTCGTCAGTATCTAACTGAAAACCTTCATTTATAATGTCATCACCATCACTATCTTCTCTAATATAATCAATATGGACTCCATGCCGTTTTTTCTCTTATCCTCTTTCCTTTTAAGGCTGCAGTATGTACGTCTAACATGTTAGATAATCTCATACTGGAACGACACAAAAAACCCCTTAAGTAGATCATTATCTCTGTTGTTATCTAGCAATGGTAATGACCGACACATGACTGGTGTAGTAATGGTTGTTCGGAATGACACATATGTGTTGTCTGATGACACAAATCCTGAAGACTTTCTCCGAAACACTGAACGAAGACGATGCATGCGCTTAGTAAATGTGCGCCAATGTCTGCGCAGTGAATTACATTTCCTAGAATTGAAACCACCTGATTTCTCGTCGTACATCATTTTTAATCAGATTATCGTACTTGATAATGTGAAAATAAATATTTATTTTACATTTAAAAAGATTTCTATAGTCGATTATAATTCTTTTCCACTGAGAAAATCTTTATACCCAGCCTCAAATAATTAAGCTACCTTACTCGAGAGTTTATATAGACACTAATTGTCATCTTCAATTAGTACCCCCAAGGAAACGAAGCCACGGTGTTCAAGACGCTGCTAATTTTCTCTTTTGATAACAACTTCGGGAAGCTATGTTACAATTACCATCGATTTGCCTTTCTTCTGATTAGTGGAACCGTCAATACATCAACATGTAATTTATGAAACATTACATGCCTGGATGTTCCAAAACTTATTGCCAGTGTATGATTAATACAGAGAGCTTAGTACGATTGCTCTACTAAACCAATTCACTGTCTAAATGTCTGTAAGTAAAAACAATGGGCGTCTTCATGATCTAACTGGTACCTCTTTCGGACAAAAGCCTTTTTATTCTATATCTTTTGCTTATTACTATATGGACAAATATGGCAATAACGCTGTCACATTTACTCATTTTACAATTGAGCGATAACCTTAAAAACACTTTCAGTGTCTCATGTACATATTCATGGACAAAAACCCTTTTAGTCATTGGGTATAGACGTTATGAAGCATGATTTGACTTACACTTGAATGATGTGTTTCTGCGATCAAATATTTTCATTCGTCTTGTTCGAAGATTTAAACTGGGAATGTGGTTTTTGGACACATGCAATGAAATTTAACATTTTCTGTCGTCTTATTACAATTTTCCAAATAAAGCCACACTTCCAGTTGTGGTATCGTATCAGTTTGAACTGGAGCGAGGGACATTCCTTTTGATTGAATCTCTAATACCCCTTTTAAATTTAAATTTTTTGGGCAAAATCATTTGTGCCCCTTAAACCCCACGAATTAGAATGGTCAGGTAAATAATTTTGTCTATTTATATGAAAATTACAAAAACACAATAACCAGAGCCACTAAAAATTACAATTATTAAAACTAATAGTTTATTTTATTTTCGACAGTGCACAATTATTAATGGTTCAAATTATTGCTAATCCGATCCCGGAATATACAAAAAATAATTTAAAAAAATATAATATTAATATCAAATGTTAATTAATATCGCAAACGTTTAAAACAAAGTAACCTGAAACAAAGTTCGGTATATTTAAGTAAAGTTAACTCTTTCTAGCATTATATAGCACTTCTTATTTTTATTACTGGTAGAAAGTTTAAAAAAGAAACCAAAAACCGATAACCGTATTAATTATCTCTGATGACCATGTTATTGTGATACATTTTTAATTAAGAGAAAGTCAGAAATTTGAGACCAATCATTAAAACAAAATTGAAATAAATTAACTACATTTGTCCTGCTGTTATACACGATCCAAGTATATGTAGTCTCTATGAAGTAATTAAATAAATTTTCCTTGAATTTTTTTAAATAATTGATAATCCCATTAAACTGGTTAGATTGTTTATCGTTTATTAAAGTGTGCATATATTATCAATTTTATCGATAATCCCCAAAAAAATATTTATGAAGCCCCTATAAAAAAATTCACGAACTTTCTAATCTGGCCAAGGGCAGAGACACTATGAATTATGAATTAACTTAAATAGGGCTAACCTTTAGTCCCAAAAAAATCTTACATTCATCGACCATAGAGTTTAGACACCGGGGGGGGGGGGAGGGTTCGGGGAGGCTTGCATCAATGGAGGCGAAATTTTCAAATTCAAGGATGTTGTCAAAATTAAACCATTATACAGCTGGAAGTTAATTTGGGTTTTAAAATTTAACCCTTTTTTTTTTTCTAAAAAATTAACTCAACGAACGTTCAACGAATAAGTTAGAACATTTTATACAATAATGAGAAGTTATTAAGATATGTTCACTCATAATCCATTTATCTATTATCATATTGGGCATAGTTTCTTCTTAAGAACCATTTTCCTTGTAAGACTTTTTTTAAAATTTAAAAATATCCTTTTAGTATGTGGCTAATATTGATAACAATTTGGACAATATTAATAATAAGGGAATTTTCTAAAGCAAATTTTTAATTTATTGTTCCGAATATATAAAATGTGTTATGATATTGAGCGAGGACATCTTTTAATCATATTTTTTGTGTAAGGGTATGAGAGCAACCCACTTTGAGTAAGAAGCTACATAAATAATATTATTATCATATTAAAAGGGAAATTATATGGATAAATAGCCTCTTTGAGAAAAGATATAAGTCTCAATATACATTTAATATTTATTTATCAAATTACGCTATTACGTGCTTCTACTTCTAATATACTTGTAATGAATCCACTCATTCAGACCTCAAAATTTAAATAAAAAAATTTTAAATTCTTTTTTTTCTTAAAAATTTTAAAAATTTCCCTTTTTTTTTTATTTTTTAGGTTTTTAAAGTGGGTTTTTTTAACCCCCAAAAAAAAAATTAAAAAATTTTCCCCAAACTAAACCTTTTTATATTAAAAATAAAAAAATTTTTTTAAAAAATTCCCTTTTTTAATTTTGAATTTTTAAATTCCCCAAAATAAAAAAATTTAATTTAAAAAATTTTAAAGGAAAAATTTTTAAGAAGAAAAATTAAATATTAAAATAAAGGAAATAGGAAAAAAAATTTTTTTAATTGTTCAAATTTTTTTGAAACCAAAAAATTTTTGAAAAAAAATTAATTCCCAAAAAACTTCCGTTTTAAGGAAAGGCAAATTTTAAACCCCCCGGGAATTTTCCCCCCTTCGAAATGGTCAAAGTAAAATTTTTTTTTTTCTAAATTTGCAAAAAACTAAATAGGCCGCCCGGCCCCTTAAAATTCAATTTTTTTTTTTAAAAATATTTTTTTAATTTCAAAAAATTTTAATTTTCGATAAAAAATTAACCCAATTTAAGGGCAAATAAAAAATTCAAAAAATTATTTTTTAATCCCATCCCAAAAAATTTATTAAATAATAATTTAAATTTTTTTTAATTAAATATTTTAAAAACATTTAAGGGAAAATTAAATTTTTCGGCCAAAACTGTTAAAAAAAAAGGAAAATGCAAAAAGTTCTTTTTTAAAAATTAAACCTTTTGAAAAAAGTTTTTAAAATATTTATTTATTTTTTTTATTATTATAAATTCCGGGATCGGATTAGCAATAATTTGAACATTAATAATTGTGCACTGTCGAAAATAAAATAAACTCTTAGTTTTAATAATTGTAATTTTTAGTGGCTCTGGTTATTGTGTTTTTGTAATTTTCATATAAATAGACAAAATTATTTACTTGACCATTCTAATTCGTAGGCCTCAATGAGCACAAATGATTTTGCAAAAAATAATTAAAGGGCTATTAGAGATTCAATCAAAAAGATGTCGCTCGCTCCAGTTCAAGCTGATACGATACCACAACTGGAAGTGTGACTTTATTTGGAAAATTGTAATAAGACGACAGAAAATATTAAATTTCATTGCATGTGTCCAATACCACATTCCCAGTTTAAATCTTCGAACAAGACGAATGAAAATATTTGATCGCAGACACACATCATTCAAGTGTAAGTCAAATCATGCTTCATAACGTCTATACCCAATGACTAAAAGGTTTTTGTCCATGAATATGTACATGAGACACTGAAAGTGTTTTTAAGGTTATCGCTCAATTGTAAAATGAGTAAACGTGACAGCGTTATTGCCATATTTGTCCATATAGTAATAAGCAAAAGATATAGAATAAAAAGGCTTTTGTCCGAAAGAGGTACCAGTTAGATCATAAAGACGCCCATTGTTTTTACTTAGCAGACATTTAGACAGTGAATTGGTTTAGTAGAGCAATCGTACTAAGCTCTCTGTATTAATATACACTGGCAATAAGTTTTGGAACATCCAGGCATGTAATGTTTCATAAATTACATGTTGATGTATTGACGGTTCCACTAATCAGAAGAAAGGCAAATCGATGGTAATTGTAACATAGCTTCCCGAAGTTGTTATCAAAAGAGAAAATTAGCAGCGTCTTGAACACCGTGGCTTCGTTTCCTCAGGAATCACTAATTGAAGATGACAATTAGTGTCTATATAAACTCTCGAGTAAGGTAGCTTAATTATTTGAGGCTGGGTATAAAGATTTTCTCAGTGAAACGAATTATAATCGACTATAGAAATCTTTTAAGTGTAAAATAAATATTTATTTTCACATTATCAAGTACGATAATCTGATTAAAAATGATGTACGACGAGAAATCGGTGGTTTCAATTCTAGAAAGTAATTCACTGGCAGAATTGGGCACATTTACTAAGCGCATGCATCGTCTTCGTTCAGTGTTTCGAAGAAATCTTCAGGATTTGTGTCATCAGACAACACATATTGTCATTCCAACAACCATACTACACCAGTCATGTGTCGTCATTACTTGTAGTACAACAGAGATAATGATCTACTTAAGGTTCTATGTGTCGTTCCAGTATGAGATTATCTAACATGTTAGACGTACATACTGCAGCCTTAAAAGGAAAGAGGATAAGAGAAAAATCGCGCATGAGAATCCATATTGAATTATATTAGAGAGATAGTGATGGTGATGACACTATAAATGAAGGTTTTCAGTAGATACTGACAAAGGAGTAAATATTCGATGAATGTTTGTAATAGTTATAATATACTTAGATTTGATTCAGAAAATAAAAAATTTTCCAGTAAGATATGGATTTAATATTTTGTTGCCACAACTGAGAATGCTTTTTTTGTCTTTACTAATTAACAATTTTAATATAGCGATCCTTCAGTAAACATGTGTGATAAATTACGATATTGATGACATAAAAAGATCTGCGAAAAACTGGATATTGTTCAAGATGGATCGATTTACGGAATTAAATACCTAATGAATATCAGTGGAACTTAATTTATGCCTAAATTCGAGATAGTTACATACTTTATCAGTGTCTTATTTAGAGAAAACTAATATATACTAGCTAAAACATTACATTGTAACAATGGATTAAAAGTTTCAAGTTATTTCTTCTATAGCCTTACGAATTAAACAAGGTAACTTGCTCCCTCAGAAGCATAGATCTTAGCAGGACTTAATTTGTGCATTAATTTTTAAAGGAACATTTAACTTTCATATAGTATGACATAAATGTATAATGTTTATAAAAGTAGCAGCAAATCCACCAAAAGAGCCATGAACCCTAAATGTTATCATGGATAAAAGTAAATCACCCTTATTACTGATGGGTGACCATTATGACTTCATCAAATGCATATTGTACGGCGGGAAGGAAAAAAGTAGCCGGGTAACACAAACAATTTGTATTAAATGTTGTCTGATTTCAGGAGTATCCAGTCTGTTTCCAATTGCGCAAGACCTTCTTCCCAGTTTCTGAACTAGATGATCGAAGAATATAACCGTATGGATATGAATGCCTGTTGTTGTTGTTGTTGTTGTTATGCTGGGAATAATTAGATTTTGATAACTCCGTACACATAAATCGGTGTTGAGGGTTTATGGGTATCCAGAAAGACAAGTCGATTATTTCTCGATGTCCCTTTTTTTTAAAATG
>JAODUP010002310.1:0-13254 GCA_025642065.1 Paralvinella palmiformis
TAAACACGTAAACACATTTCTAAGCACTTCGCAATTCTAAACATGTGAACACTTTTCTAAGCTTCTTGTGAAAATCTAAACATGTTTAGCATTAAACATGTTTAAAAAAGCTAAACATCAACTTTACAGTGTAGTATAAGGGCCAAAGAGAATACACCTTCCGCTATTCGTTCCCTAATTTACTTCACTATATTTTTGTTAATTCTTAATATATATCTGGTGTGTACATATGATTGGTAATATGAAATAAATAAACAAGAACGCTAATACTACTAAATACTAATACTTCTATTAATATTAAATTTTCACTAGTGTGATTAACCTCTAAATCCTTTAAAGTGGTGACACATTTGAGTTTCCCTCTAATTGTAAGCGCTGGTATCTTAACACTACGAACAACCGAATTTTAAGTACACCGGTTTCAACTTTAACATAAAAAATGACAATGAAAATAAAAACTGCATCTATCATCATCACTGATCAAAGAGTTCTATCCAATCAATTTTGTTGCTAGAACATCCTCTTTTTATCCCAACGTTTTTGGTTACAATATATAAAGTTACGGATTAGACAGAAATAACCTTTAAAGTTGAGTAATACTTCGTTTGTTGTTTTAACACACATCATGTGGAAATATCCTAAATCACATTCACATGTTTTAGCTGTCAAGGATAAGATGTTTGTGTGCGGTATTTAAGAAGACGCCCTAATTTATCTTGATTAAAGTAAGGAAGTATTGGTAGTGCGTGCTATTTGGAAATGGAGTTAAATTAATGAGGAAGTCTGACCTTCAGCTTAGGATAAATCCTTCACCTGATTGGCTGAAAAGCTGTTGCGCTTCTTGTATGATTATTTTTCACTTAATTGAAAGATGTTCTTCAGTAATGGTAGGAGTGATATAACATATGATAAGAGAGCTAATAGGTCTTGGGTGAATTAGCAACAACGAATATATCTGTATTTTCAATTACGCGTTCTAAGTGCAATTTTAACCTAGAAAGCATAAGCCACAACAAATTTGTATCTCCTTCGTTTACAATGAATGGTAAGTTCTCTGAACTTAAGCTTCGGAAATATAATTTACTTGTTCACATAATAATCGGTTATTCAGCTTTAATACAATTTTAACACACCATTTAAGATGTGTACTTTTATTTTAACCAGCCAGAATAAGCATTACCGATAGAATTAATTAAATTGAAGATCGATACTAGGCTTATCACTACTCTGGTTTTTGCTATTATTATAATTATTATTACTTATTATTATTATTATTATATTTTTATTAGTTGTCATAAATTTTGAATGGTAAATAAAATGTTACTATATGATTTTTCCTTAAATAATCGCCATTATTAGTAGATTTACTTCAGTAACTCCTGTAAGTTATCTACTTTTTTGATAAAGACAATCAGAAAACGCATTGTAACTAGATGTGCCACTTTGCTCACTTTGTTTCGAGGATACTGGCGCTATAGAAGTTTGTAATTAGTTTTATTATTCTACGCCTTCACTCAACACCACCAGATATTCTTATGGTGAAATTGACATGTTGTGTAATTGTTTGGTGCCCTAAATAGGTTGCTGCTGGGCCACTAATTTCTGGCAAAGCTATTCAACTTTTACTTTTGCAAGAGTGAATATATGCCAAACAGTTTGAAATGATTTATTAATATATTGAACAAATATTTTTATATTACATCTGTTGCAGATGATTAGTTTGACTTATTTTTGTTTACATCATTGGATAATAGGTTAACATTCGCCGTGAAACTTTAGTAAAATATTTTACTGGTGCCTAGTATGATGGATATATATATATATATATATATATATATATATATATATATATATATATATATTCCATTCTATAACACAGCTAAGGGAAAAATGCCTGGAACACAACATACGATTCAGCATGGCATTTGTGGATTACGAGAAAGCTTTTGATTCTGTGGAAACTCGTTCGGTTCTGCAAGTAATTCAGGAACAAGGAATCAATAGCAACTACATATACACATATAACTTTGTCTCCACAAAGGTAGCAACCAAATAAAGATAAATAATTGGATCCGACAAGGAGACACGATGCCACCAAAGTTATTCATAGGCTGCTTGGAGAAATTCTTTAGTAATATATCCTCGAAAAAGGGGTATTAATATGAATGCAGAGAAGATCAACCATCTAAGATTTGCAGATGTTATTATGATAATAGCTCGCGCTGGAAATGGCATTGAGTAATTCTCCAAGAGCTGGATAACGCAAGCCGGAAATGTAGACTGAAAATAAACTTGAGAAAAACAAAGATCATGCGAGGAACCACAATAACACCCAAGGCAGTATATGTAAATGGAATCCAACTTAATCAAATAGAGAGTTTGTTTGGTTAGGCCAACTTTTACATCAATAGAGAAAACCTAAGACAGGACAAGGAAATAATAAGAAGGATCAAAGGAAAACACGACACAATGATGATGATGCAGGGTACACTACCGACATGTTTAAAAAGAAACACTTCAACTGGTGTATCCCTCCAGCAATGACATCGGAACAGAGACCTGGACATTAACAACACTAATGGAAATTAAATTGTCTGCAAAACAGCACAACATGGAATGAAACATGCTCAACATCACGTATAAAGATCGAAAAGCGAAAAGTGGGTGAGGTACCAAACTAAAGTTATGGACATTTTATAAATAATTAAAAACTTAAAATAGACATAGGCAGGTCATATCTGCCTCAGAACGGATAATAGATGCACCACTGAAAGTTTGGATACCCATGGGTAGCAAGAGCAATAGAGGGAAGCAAGGGAAAAGGGTGTGGAGAGAAGAACAACAAAAGTACTTGGATAATGCGACTTGGTACGTGCGAGCCAGAAACTGAAACCATTGGAGGCAATATGCTAAGCTTTTCCACCTGCATTGGACTGATCATGGCTAAAGATTGTATATATATATATATATATATATATATATATAACAATACAACAGAAGCAAATTGAATCATGTTTATCTTAGAGTGTTATTGGTAATAGTTGGAATTTGCACTTGTCACAACATCTGGATACTTCCGTAACAAAGCAGACTTGATTATTCTTTTTGTTAGCGACTTTGAAGCATAGTCAGGTGTTAGATTTGTAAGATTATTCCACAGACTGGGTAAACACTAATGGGCTGTTGCTGAAAACAATTCAATCGGTATTTCGGGACAATAGTGTTGATTGAAAGTAGTTATTGAATTTTGCAAGACAATTAGTGCAGACGCTGAGAACAATATTCTGAATATTCAATGGAAATGGCATCACAATGGTGGTTCTTCACCATGGCAGTGAAAACTGAAAGTTTAGACATATCTCCTAATATGACTGACCTAGCTTTCTGCATGTTTGCACTTCGAAATTTATTAAACCTTTCAAAAAAAGAAAATCTCATTCTTTTATGCTCAATTTATTTACAGTTCTGCCGAAGGCTAACAATAAAGAAATGGGCTGTTCTTTTATAGACTGGTATATGGCAGTCATTGTGAGTTAGGTTAAAATAGCTTGTGAAATACAATGGTGGACACGAATACTAAGGCTACTAGATTATAACTGACCTTTAAGAGTAACCAATTCGCTACATTAACGTTCCTTTCACACCTCAGTCGGCACCCAGATATATGTATATTGTTATTTTGTATATCATTTTATAATATGGTTTTTGAACGCTAATATGATAACAGAAACCGAAAGATCTACTCCAATATTTCTATGCTGTCCTCTTATCAACAAGGAGAAGCCATGTTCAAAGTAGATTAGAGCCATAAAGCATAATGTTATTTTCCCATGCGAGTTTCTGGAATTTACCTGTTGTTGGCAACATGGTTACAAAGAGAGTTACAAAGAGACAACACATCAGACTCACAGGCATAACGTTTAGTACATACAGTGTTGTAGACTATATGTAGTACTTGTTGTATGATCATTTTATCAACTGGGTTTGATTTCATGTAGTTATTCCTATGATCGAAAATGTACCCGTTTGATGACACATATCTGTCGCTGAAGCCTTCTTTGACATGGGAGATATACATAGCACACATATATATGAATACTTAGATAAGGACATATATATATATATATACACTCACACGAAAACAACGACAGACACACACAAGTCATACTGTAATATACAAAATTAATGATTAAAGCAATGGCTTATGTGAGAAATAAATGATTTTGCTAACTACGTATGATGCACTCATTCAATCTTCTGCATTTAATAATCATTTATAACAATATTACCATAATAATGATTTATCTGTATTTAAGAGAAGTATAAATCATATTGTTATAGCAATATTGTCTTTCCTTATTTAGATTTGAATAAATTATGCTATTCCAGCAACATTTTAATAATTATTCCAGTGTTATCTCACTATTATTGTTTACAGGGCATTCTAAGTGATATTGCACCCATATGACATGCAAAACACAATGACTCTCTAATATCCACGATTAATACAAATATGCATTTTAAAACAAACAAAAAACTATTTTATTTAGACGTCAATTATATCTTTGATATGAGTGAAATTAAGTAACACACTGTACTGTATTGTCAATTCAGCACACCTGGCATACAATTAACAAGACTTACACACATGAACAAACAAACTCAATCAAGCACACATAATAGCGGCGTAAATAGACATGCACATAGACACATACACACGGATGTATCTTGTAAAATGATTTAACATTATTTTGGTGGAACATTTTGGCTTTTACCCAGGTATCTGAAGAAAGTTACTTTCAACAGAAGATCGATGACATCCGAAAGTATTTTTATTGAAAATCAGTTTACAGTGATATTGCAAATCAATTTAAATGAAGGTAATGATATTAAATACATTCATCTTGTAATCGCGTAAGTCGCAATGCATATTTCATTAATTAAGCTGGTACTTAATGTGCCGTTAGAAAAATCACTAGCATTAATGTTAGAATCATTTTAAATTTTGAAGAATTACATTAACAGTGTCATGCTAACGTGACGCTTTGTACTGGAAACAAATGGATATTCTTGGTCTGTCTCTAAAGGAACTTCAGACCTGTTTTTCCGGTGAAATGTTATTGGTCCGGCTTTTACCTCCATTATTGCCATCCATTATGCAAACAAATATCCTATGAGACTAAATCCATGATATTTTTGAAAATATATTCTTCAGGCTTTTCAATTTTGCAAATTATGATGATTATATGGTTATTATTATTATTATTATTATTATTATTATCATCATCATCATCATCATCTGCGTCAGCATCATCACCATCATTTATTTTATCAAGAGTAGTAGCAATTTCAACGACCATGTTGAGCAACAAAGATACAATTATTAGAGGATCTATACACTACTTCATGCTTCGGGTTTTGCTGTCTGCGTTCTTGTGTTCTTTTTTGGTTATTTTCGATTTTCAAATAATAATTTTCAATATTGGCTATGTTCTCTTTTAAAATATAAATGTCTTTTTGTTCACTTCTTGTGGTGTCCATATTAGTTGCTTGATTTTGTCATATAATCAATATGTGAAATTGATTATTTAGGCAAAACTCGACAATTCTTTTTATCAAAGAAGGAAATAGATACTTAATATTATGTTACAGAGAGTTAATTATGAGCCTTCAATATCTACTGTAAATACTCCGAAATAAATTAGTTATGTGGATCCTCATGAGAAAAATGAAATATAACCAGATTAATTATGTCTGGATAATCGTTTTTATATGTTTTTATGTCAACCTATATAGTAATTTGCGATATGTACTATAATATTAAGTACAAGGTGTATAGGAGGTTAAGTCTGTTATGAAACAATAATCCTCAAACACTGATGCGCATAAAGATTACAGCTGAATATCACTGAAAACATTTCAGCGTTATCTGTGATATATATATTTTGAATACTCGTTTTATATGGTAAAAATAATAACATTTCTTGTCACCTGGAGAAATATGTATGACTGTCTTATACATAAACACACACGTATATATATACGCGCGCTCGAACACACACACACACGTACACATACTCAAACGCACGCATACACATACAATATATATATATATATATGTGTGTGTGTGTGTGTGTGTGTGTGTGTGTGTGTTTTAGCTGTGTATAATAAGGCACAGGCACAGAGAATCTCGAACCGTGAATTCAAACTCTGGACGTTTCTTCAGGGGACTGAATCCAGAGTGGCGACTTTTCTTGCTGAGACATGTGTAATGTCTCACCAGTCCCTAAGCCGCCAAGCAAAAACAAAAAGCGAATCACCTACAGCCGTGGTGTTTGGGAGTAGAACACCCAAGTCAGATCACGGCAGTAGTGAGAACGTTTAGATTAATTATCTAAGCAGCCCTATTTATAGCTATTTTTCAATTGCTGTATCTTTCTTCAAAGCAATACTATATAAAATATATAACCCAATTGTCACTGTCTTCAAAGATCAGTTTTTACAACGGGCAGGCGTCACGAAGCGACTACTATTAAAACTATTTAGCTTAATTGCTATTAAAAGACTGACATCTGCGCTGAAGCAGACCGTAATAGCGCGTCATAGCTTCTGTACTGTTTGAACTATGCTATAATTTTCAAACCTGACCTAACGTCTGCTATTGTAGTTCTTATATGTTATTTATGACAAGCAGATTAGAGCTAATCTTGAATCTCACTGTACAAACGGGACATAACTGGACCTAGGAAAGATAATTCTATTCCCACATACAACCAAGGTGAATTGTATAAGTTGTTATATAAAACACACCAACCGCGCGAGCTATGTCCAATGCCACCGCTCGAGATGCGATGCAGTGTTTCTATTCCTGAGTCAGGAGTACATGCTTTAAGAGCGTACTGTGTCTGCTACAGTCATTTAAATGTTGGATAACCAGGCCAAACATCTAAACGGCGTCCGTCCAAAGACGCAAATAGTGCACGGAATATACAGCTCTAGATCAACGTTTCTTGAATACAGGGACCGGGAAATATGGTATCCATGCATAGAAAACGGAACTTTCTCAACCGCAGCATAATATGCCTTGTGATATTTGCTAGAGGGCCAAATACCTCATAAATATACAAATCCAATAAATACTATGACCTACTCGTCACTATTATATCGGCGCTTTAGCAGACCGTTATGGCGGAATTGCCGTTCTATATATTAACATTTTCAAATCAGACCTAATGTCTGCTATACAAACTATAATTATAATATAGGGTTTTATTAATGACAAGGAGACTAAAGTTAGCCTTGAATGTCATAGTACAGACTGGACATAACTGGACCTAGGAAAGATAATTCTATTTCCACAAACAACTAAGGTGAATTATATATACAACTAAACTTGTTATATAAAACACATCAACCACACGAGCTATGTCCAATGCCACCGCTCGAGATGCGATGCAGTGTTTATATTCCTGAGTCAGGAGTACATGCTTTAATAGCGTACTCTGTCTGCTACAGTCATTTAAATGCTGGATAACCAGGCCAAACACTTAAACGGCGTGTCTCAAAATATGCAAATAGTGCATGGAGTATACAGCTCTAGATCAACCTTTCTTAGAACGCATGGACCTGGAAACATACATTCTCCACGCACAGAAAAAGGAACATCTTAACCGCAGCAATATGCCTTGTGATATTTGCTGGAGGGTCAAATACCTCATAAGCATACAAATACAATACATTCTATGACCTATTCGTCACTAACCCTTTATATCAAATATTACAAAATTGGTAAAAAGAAAACACGAACCTCAATCTCTGGCACGGACAATGTATGTTTTAGCTGTGTATAATAAGGCACAGGCACAGAGAATCTCGAACCGTGAATTCAAACTCTGGACGTTTCTTCAGGGGACTGAATCCAGAGTGGCGACTTTTCTTGCTGAGACATGTGTAATGTCTCACTAGTCCCTAAGCCGCCAAGCAAAAACAAAAAGTCAATCACCTACAGCCGTGGAGTTTGGGAGTAGAACACCCAAGTCAGATCACGGCAGTAGTGAGAATGTTTAGATTAATTAGCTCCTCTTGGACTATGCTAAACCATGAAAATGCTTGCTGAATAATATAACTGTATATATAATTTATGAAAATAAAATGGCCCATTACTGAACTTAAAGTAGTCTCGCCAATTTATATCTGTACATTAATAATCTGACTGTTTCTTAGGGAAGTAATTCACATTGGCTGGTGACGGGAGTTAAAAAAATAAAATGAATGTATATCTAGTTTTGCTTTTACGATGTAACAGAGTATTATATATATATATATATATATATATATATATATATATATATATATATATATATATATATATAATTTTATAATGATGTGAGAGAATCTACACGTAATACTCTGATGTATGCGCAAGACAATGTTAACTGGATGTTATATTGTACGCCTCTTCAATTTGCAATATATTGAATATATTACATAATCAAGGAACATCAACAATAGAAAGCTCGAGTAGAGACATTTATATGTTCATCATGTGCATACGGACTCCACTGTCAATGGATTACATTTCATAATATGCTAAAAATAATCTCATTTCGTATAGCTAATACCTTATAACTCGCATAGCCAACAAACATTGATCCTTTATACATTTCAGAATATAATCAACATTTATATAATGTATACAATTATAATTGTTGCTATGTCATGTTTCTGTTAATTTAAATTTGTTGGTGTCATGCCTATCTACAGATGAATTATAGGTTATAGATATTTTATAAGGAAAGTAGAATATTGCACTAAAGCAAAAAACGTATATGTTGAAAGGTAAAGGCTGATTAATAACCATATATTATATTTTGCTTAAGAATGTATCTATTTTTCTTTTCAGCTAAATAAACCCACTAAAACGACTATATAATTAACAATAATGATTATTGAGTAAAATATACCAATCAAATACTATTATTGGCATTCCGACAATTAATAGAGTTTGAATAAAATAATATATAATATTTTGGTCTTTTTTATACAGTAGTAGTAGTATCATCATCATCATCATCATCATCATTATCATCATCATCATTATCATCGTCATCATCATCTTCTTCTTCTTCACCTTTTTAATGTCATGTTATATTGAATTTTAATTGTTTTCAAATCACCTTATATATCATGTATCTAAATAGTTTAGTATATTTGGCTGTTGTAAGACGTTGAAGCTATATTATATCTAACACCTGAGCTGTTGGTTCGTGCCTTCCTGGATGAATCATTCAGTATTGATTTGGCTGTCTTTTGTATGTTGGGCACCTTGCCCACTTGAAATTACGGTATCTCAACTTGATAAATAAAATGTAAAAACTAAGCTCGACTGGAACATTAGTCAATAGTTTGACCTTTGATCGTATTCAAACCAGGGAAATAATAGAAGAGCCAACAATCTCCACTTCAGCACCAACAGAGATCCTATTGGGATTCATTATCATCTGTTATCTGCACCCCACTACCGTAACATGATACCCATGCACTAGCCAATCTGCGCATGTTGTAATATCACCACTAATGTTTGAAATAGGAGAAAAAAAATTTAAATAAAAGTGATTTACCTGGAATTGTTATAAAGTTTTGTAAATATATGTAGGATAAAAACAAATCGATATATATTATATATATATATATATATATATATATATAAAATGTGATTGAGTGAGAGTAGTGAATGAGTAGGAATATAAGTGACCGTGAGAGCAAATGAGTAAGTGAATGAATGAGTGAGTTTGTAAACAAGGGAGTGAGTGAGTTAGTGAGTGAGTGAGTGCAGCAGCTGCACTCAGTCGACTAATTGTTTTAAGTGTGCAGTTGTGACCTATTTAATGAGTTATAAATCTGATGCATTCTTAGGCTTTATATTATGATTAGTTTCTGCAAATTCCAAACTGCATCTGAAATAAATAAATTAATTTAAATTCCACTTACAATATCATCTGTTCGTCTAGATTCTAATGGAGTATTAACTTTCTTACAACCAATTACAAAAAAGCAACCCTAAAATAAAGGAAAGCGCCAAATTCCTGCAAACTATGGAAATATTACACGAAATTATCACACAGCTTATGGCAAAATTGGTAGAATTACTAAAACGAAATGTTTGTTTCGTGATATGTGTTTCATATTAATACGGATCGGCTGACTAATTTAACACGTCAACAGTATATTAGGTGTCTTTACAAATGATAGTCGTTCTTTCCCACAACTAGAAACAAGACGAAGCCAATTACACACGCAGTCACATTTGTTGGCATCTCGTGCTTTGTAACAAACAGGCTTTCTTAGCAAAGAATAAATGCATTTTCCTTTATTCATGAACTTAGATAGGAAATCTTGATGGGCCTCTCTCTCGCTCTCTATCTCTCTCTCTCCCCCCTCCCACTCCCTCTAACTCTCCCTCTCCCTCCCCCTATCTCTCTTTCCCTCTCTCATTATATTATCTCTCCCCCTACCACCCCCTCTATCTCTCACACCCTCTCTATCACCCCCCTTTTGTTCTCTTAACTCCCCCCTCCCCTTTCTCTGCATATATGTCTTTGTTTGTTTGTGTATGTGTATGTGTGTACACAGGCACCACGTGGGAGTACAGTCACATACATGCACACACACACACACATACGGACAGACAGACACACACAGTTACATCCTCACTTACAAACACTCACTCACCCACACACAAATAGACACACATACACTCTCTCTGAAATAAAGGATCTTCTTACGTTGAAGAGTGATACTCTCGAGAGTGCATAAATTAGAACATTATGCTGTAAACATCCCGGTTGTGAGTTACTATTTTGATGGAAGCTTTGTTATGGGATGTTTCTCAAAGAACTTGCTGTCCGGTCTGATTACTTCCACGGTTAAATATAATGATATACCAACATCTAGTCCGCTCCATGATATATTAACTTGAAACTATTGTAGGATTTATTGGATCAAAGGTTCAGCTGTTTCATTAACTTTGTATTATACTCGTGATACTTTCACTCCATCTCATGTCATAGCCAAAATGATTATAATTTCTTGATAAGACTTGCTTATAACAGTTATTGAAGGATGAATTTTTGAAAAGAAATTTCGAGTGCTTGTTACTAGAAGGTTTTATGGTGATGATTAAATGTTCAAAAGATTAAGTCAGCTCGATAAAGTAGTAAAATATATATATCAACAATAAGTAATATGCACAAACGTATGGATGTTTAGGTTTTGTGGAATATTGGACCATGCTTCCGATCGCTTCGTACCAAACTGGATTTTTGGTAGAGTCTTAAATTATATAATCGAAGTTTATTTTATACTAATGCGTTAAAAGATAACAATATAAGCACTATTGGACACCTGCCAATCCCGAAGTAGCAATGCAGATTAACATTACATTGCCAAATGATCAGCTTATGCGTTTGAATTTTGCTGGTTATTAAACTGTTGAACTAGTCTAAATAAGTATAAAAGTACTACTTTCGCGTCAGATTTTTGAAGAGGTAATCACTGGTCAGACAATTCTAAAATATGACTAAGTTATGGGCCACTGAAATCGATGTAGTAAAGTTATAAAAGCAATTGATGCAGTTAATCCTGAAAATAGTTCTCTTTAATAGACTTCATTCCGTTCACTTGAACGATTAGGCTGAAAGAAACATAACTAATGGTAACGAATAATAGTATAAAAATGATAAAACAAAGTTCAAATGAAATTCGTACTATAAGCAAATATAATATATTATGACAAACTATCACAGGTTTGTATATCATATAATTATAGCATAAAAGAGTAAGTGATAATAAACGAGTGGCATTTATCTATTCAGTTTAGTGAATATACATATTTATGATGCATTATATGACAGGCGATACCACTGAAACGTCTTTGGAAAGAATCATAATGCAATATATTAACATCGTCAAACATCTATCAAAAATATCGTCTAAAGACAACATTCTATGACAGAGATGTATTTTAATATAAAAAAACCGAAATAGTCAACTCCTTAATGAATTATTGTATTTTGTTCTTCTGAATTCAAAGCTTGGCATATAGATCTACTCTGTAATAATTGATCCTATTAATATATTAATAGTAATACTAATTATAACAGTAAACTACTAAAATACTACTCGTATCACTGGTACTATAATAATAATACATTTAATAAATTACTAATATTATTAAATAACGTACAATATATATATATATATATATATATATATATATATATATATATATATTATATATATATATATCCAGGCCTCGATAATATCCGCTTTGTCTACCAGCAACGTTAGGTCCGTCCATAATTAACCAGTTAGTGTCATAAACTTGGTAATATATAGGAAATGGGATATCGCTGAGACTTGGCTTTGTCTTTATGACACAGTTTATTTTATTTATGCTATCTGTGCATCCCCCTCCCCCAGTTATTCCTTTCGCCAACCACGTCACGCTGGACGTAAAAGTGATGTTGGTTTTCTGGTATCCAATAAATTTAAAGTTTAATTTGGCTACATATTTCTGGATTTGAGACTATCTGCTTGACTCTTCTTTTTCTGGTTAGTTCCTATGTCTCTAGCGGCCTATCCAGTTGACTCTAAGTGAAATATTCAATAGTGGTACACTGAACAAAGTGGCATTATTGCATTAAAGGATGACTTATTAATATCACCAAACCTAAAGCTAACCTATCACAACTATGTGAACAATTCCACATTTCATTTAAATATTTCCCTGAAAATATTTGTCCCGACATTTTAAAGGTAAGATCGCTCAACTTTTGTTTCTAAGTTGTTCTTCCATTTGTACTATTGCCTTTCCAGTTCTATACCACCCCTACAGAGTGTTTAATCCTGTCACACTTACTAAAGTTAACAAAACTGATTTTATCATCCCCTAATACGTCATGTGAGCTTGAACCTATCCCTACTTTGTTACTACAATCCTCTCTTCAAGCACTAATTGTTCCAATTATCAAGATAGTAAATATATCTCTATGCTCTCATGTCTTCCCTTCTGATATTAATCATGTCCCTTTAAACCATATTCTTAAAGAACCATTTTTACGACCCAAATGACTTAAACAGCCATAGACCTATTTCTGATCAATCTTTCATATCTAATAAATATTACAAATTAGTATTCTATCACTTGAATGTTCACTAAAACTGAAAACACGTGTCTAATTGTTTTCGATTGTA
>JAODUP010002312.1:0-13319 GCA_025642065.1 Paralvinella palmiformis
GCCACGGAAGTTTCATCTCAAGGTATATTCACAAAAGTAATATTTTGTTATGAACCTTTTACAGGTGGAAATTTCATAGACGACAATAATGTAGCCATATGTGTAGCAGCAGTGTTTTGTGCTCAGTATGTAAGTAACTTTTGTTATTTCTCAAGGAAACATCTCAAGGAATATTCACACATAATATTTTGTTATGAACTTTCTTCAGGTGAAACTTTTATATATTAATCAATTAATGTAGGAACCTGATATTTCGGTCCGTCTGTCCGTCCATGCGTCCTTCCGTCCGTCCGTCCGTCCGTCCATCCATCCATCCATCCATCCATCAATCCATCTATCTATCTATCTATTTCCTCTCTCTCTATCTTTTTTCTCTGTCAATCTCTCTCTCTCTCTCTCTCTCTCTCTCTCTCTCTCTCTCTCTCTCTCTCTCTATATATATATATATATATATATATATTATATATACATATTATATATATATATATATATATATATATATATATATATATATATTGTGTGTGTGTGTGTGTGTTGCTTACTCTCTACCGTTCGACGGCAATGGAATACTGTTTCGGTCTTGAGTTTTAATTTACATTATTCATTCATTAGCAACCAATGCTAAATCTGTATTACCCAATTTGTGGAAATGAACTAAAGGTAATGAGGTGAATTGTATAATGAAACACTCTTCTGAAATAACCCGGGCTGAGTTTGAACCCATCTGATATTTTGTTTTTATATGGTTTATATTGATGAACTAAGTCGACTGACTGATCGATCAACTAACTAATGGATGAGTTGACTGAGCAAATAATTAAGTAACTAACACATTTTCTCCTGCAAATGTAGCAGTGATGTATGCAAAATAAACAATATCAAAGATGACGGCAACATGAAAAGCAATACAAATATTCTATAAAATAATATTTAGTTGTGGGTATAGTATTAACAGTAAAAGTAATTGAGGTGGTAGTAGTTTTTGTTACTGTTGACGTTGTTGTGGTTTAAATAGTAGTATTTGATGTTGTTGTGGTAGTTGTAGAATAAGTCGTAGTAGTAGTAGTAGTAGTAGTAGTAGTAGTAGTAGTAGCAGCAGCAGCAGCAGTGGTAGCCACATCAACAGATGTAAAATTAATAGTGGTAGTATGAAAGTAATCTTTTATCAATTAATTTGTATATGTTTTAAGCGTTAAACATCATTCATGTATTGTTGTATTTGATGACAAATATATAGTGTATGTTTGTTTTAAATATATTATTATCATTATTTCTGTATGGATTAAAAGTTTTATAAATACTCTGCAATCTACCACTAGCGTCATCGCCTGTTTGTTGACTTCGTTAAACAGCATAACTTATCCAACATTTGTTATTTATTTATGATTGTGACCATGTGTTATTTAACTATCTTCGGTATTGGATAAGGTATTCGTTGAATAACGTTACATTAATGTATTCCGAACATTACAGCTTTGTTTATTTTCTCATATTCAGCCAACAATTTAATTTGAATGCATTTTCATGCCGACAAGCAACTTATGTTTAAGACTAAAATAAGCCATTATTATATAAACAAATCGGCAAATATTTATAAAACAATAAAGAGGTAGACCAAGGCATTTGTAATGCGCATAAACACATACATATGAACGCACTCATTCTCGTACATGAGCTTTCGTATGCATACATGCTCAAACTGCTACCAATTAACATTTACACACTCATACAAATATTTACGCACGAGTAAACAAAACCAGATAAACTCGCGTACACCTACATGCATTTGAAGAAGATGATGATTGATATTTTACTGCAAATTTTGTGTATAATGTTGGCTTAATGTGGTCAGCGAGCTCCAAATGTAATGAAGCGAAGTCAAAGATGAAACACACCTCAGACATGCCTCAAAGTAGCAACACTGCACAATGGATTATTACTGGACTAGAACGAAATATCGTCTCAAACCTGAGAAATTCTATGATAACTCGAATCTAGCAACTAATCCTCATACTTTTCCGTTCATCACTAAGTGAACGTTCATTCACGCCTAATTTAGCCTCCCTAAGTATATGCAGTTAGGTGTGGTGGGATCTAAATTAAAGTGCCTATCCACTTGATCTTTTTAACCCATGTTTGAGAACAGCTGATTTGAGGCAGATATCCGATACTGCGAATGACACGTCGGGATTACAATAGCTATACATTTAACAAATTTTCTATATCAGTGTAACCTAATTACTCATAATATGGGAACAACTCTGTCCGCAGCTTAATACTCATTGATATGCCTGCCGGAATAGCAAACGACCCCTGCAGTATAAATCCATCAAGCAGCATTGTATGAATTAATAGGTCGTTTCGCCAGACCACATAAGAGGACAACAATATAGATTCTACATTATACATAACAAAGCTAATAGACTCAAACATGTCTAAACATCCTTCGAAACATACCTCCATAAATCTAAATACAAATACAACTATACATACATTAATCTAAAAATATTAATAGATGTGAGCGTATACCTAAGCATGTATCTGGTCTACTCATCAGCCTGTGGGAACCAGCTAATTCGCTACTTACAAAAAGCGGAAGCACGTAAAACATACCATTTGATATCACAGCTCGCAGCAAACAACACGTGCGTGTGGTTCAATGGTTACTTACTACATACATATCATAACTATTTTGACACCACAGTTTACATTCAACAGTAATTTTCTGTGGTCCAAAAGAAACCTGTATATAAAAGATTCCGACACCTCAGATGCTGACCTCAGCTTTATTCTGAGTTCGAACAACTAAATAAATCCTCCCTGTATGACCCATATATAAACATGAACAAACAATACAGTTTGTTCACCACAAGATAATCTACACTAACTCAGTATGGACTCACTGAAGTGATTTACTCGAACCTAACAGCTAATCCTGATACGTTTCCGTTCATCACTAAGTGAACGTTCATTAACCCCTAATTTAGCGTCCCTCTGTATATGCAGTTAGGTGTGGTGGGATCTAAAATGTGTGTGTGTGTGTGTGTTTGTGAGTGAGTGAGTGAATGTGTGTGTGTGTATGTGTGTGTTAGATCATAGCAATATTTTACATTTAATTATGTTGTATTTTCTATCAAGGAATCTGTCAAACAGTATATTTCCTGATTTTTCCTGCTCCATATCAGTTCACATAGTCAGTTAGCTATTATAAACCCAGTTGTATAGGTTCTGTTGAAGAAAAGGCCTGTGTCATCACCGTACACCTAAAAGTATCATCGCAAATGGATCAATAACTTTATCTTTACAAGAATATTCTACATAATCTTGCCTGGGCAAATAACAAATCATATATTTGATATATATATATATATATATATATATATATATATATATATATATTGTGTGTGTGTGTGTGTGTGTGTGTGTGTGTGTGTGTGTGTGTGTGTGTGTGTGTGTGTGTTTGTGTGGAAATGATGCCAAACCTTTCATACGTGGCTCCTTTCTGCAACAATTGTTCAGATTTACTAAGCAGAAATTGTGTACTAATAATTTTAAATAGTTTGAAGACACGCCAAAGCTATTTGCAAATCTAATTAAATGTAACTTTCAAGGTGAGTATAGATTTTATTAATATTCTTTAATTGTTTTATGCTTTCTTGGAACATATTTTGTCCAAGATTGTTCTGAATTCTTTTCCTTAATTTGTGGCAATACTCTAATCTAGCTATTAGACAGTTACGGTGTTATACCTAACTTTGTTTCTTCGATATTATAAAAGCTGCACGATTCCACAAGTATATTTTGTACAGTAAAGTAATAGAGAGTGGTGTTTCAATTCGATGATCATCCATTGTTGCCAAAATATTTAACGACCTATTATGGAAATCAGTGGTAGTATTCTAATTTTAGATAACGTGAATAATACAAAACTTCCTCCCTTTCTGTCGGACTAAATAGAAATAAAATGGTTGGTTGAAAATTCAATCATAGTTTTGTAAAGTAAACAAAATTGTAAGTTACTATAATATTAACTGGGTGATTATGTGAAAATAAACTGATTTAAATTGTGCTTCTGCGAATACAGGATAATCCAAATTATATTAACTAAATATCACTATTTGAACATTCTAATATCATCTGAACTCTCCGTCATACCATCGTCTATCCGTATACTTTTAGTTATGGCGGGCATTCCTGTAGCAGAGCTGATAAATGACCCCAGAATAGAATAATAAATGTTTGATACAGCTTAGCTGCACACACAATAAACGAATGCTACAATTATCACCACAAACGGATAATATGGAGAAAGCAAAAGTCAAGAATATCAAAGAGCTGATACAGTTTAGCTGCAAACATAATATACTAATGTTTATCACCGCAAGCTTTCAACATGGAGAAAACAAAAGTCAAGAATATCAAAGGATTGATACAGTTTAGCTGCGCAAACGCATAGTATTAATACTATATTTTACCCCAAACTCTCAAACAAAAATGGCTATATGCTTATAAACAAACATCTTCACAAACATCAACAATTGTAATTTTAGAAAGAGATAGTGAGAGAGACACCAAGACAGACATACAGACAGACAGACAGACAGACAGACAGACAGACAGACAGACAGACAGACAGACAGACAGACAGACAGACAGACAGACAGACAGACAGACAGAGACAGACAGACAGACAGACAGACAAAAGAGAAAGAGAGAGAGAGGTTTGAGGAGGGAGGGGGGGGTGAATGAGAAAGAGGGTGTGAGGGGT
The DNA here is from genome assembly GCA_025642065.1 of Paralvinella palmiformis. Classification (NCBI taxonomy): domain Eukaryota; kingdom Metazoa; phylum Annelida; class Polychaeta; order Terebellida; family Alvinellidae; genus Paralvinella; species Paralvinella palmiformis. Next base: position 4,769 of record JAODUP010002312.1, read on the forward strand.
GGCTTGTATCTTAGAAAGACATCCAAATATATATGAGTCACTCACTTGACTCAAGGCCAGACTAACACAAGAACATATTGCTGCTGTGCTTCGAGTATACAACTCCGGGGCAATGGTGGTGGTGGTTGTTGTGGCTGCAGTGGTAGTGGTCGGCTTAGTTGTAGTATTTTGCGGCGGTGGTCGTGCTTGTACTTTTGCTGACAATGTATATCATTATCTCTTCTCTTGTTAATACACAATAATCTGCAACATCGACTGTGAGCTCATACGTTATACATTCCAAACCATGCAAAGTATCCTTCTTAATCGTAACATTTCCATGTCCCTTTTCTAAATATACAAATTAATATATGATATAAATTCTATGCATATGTATAATATATATATATATATATATATATATATAATATATAAGATATATAGATAGATAGATAGATAGATAGATAGATAGATAGATAGATAGATAGATATCCATGACAACCAATATCTACTGGGTTACTTACCATACTCAATGACAGTGAAGATATCTGTTGTTGGAAAAAACCTATAGCTCAATTTCAAATCTTGAAATGTATTTTCATCATCGAATTCGAAACTTGCTACGACGTCACCTTCTTTGGAATCAACATCTAATTCCAACCTTTTTGGTAATCCGGTTATAGTTGGCAGCGCCCTATATATATATATATATATATATATATATATATATATACTTACTTGAACATAGATACTCGATATCTCTGGCTGACTCTCTCTCTCTCTCTCTCTGTCTCTCTCTCTCTACAACATTTCACTTACCTGGTCCCATGTAAATTCTTATGCCATAGTCTCTATTGATACAACTAGCCTCTTGAAAAATATAAAGTTTGTTAATGGTGTCATTATTTTCTCTGTTTTCGCCGGAAATAACAGAAGAAATTACTAAAACAATGGGCCATATCTTTATCTGAGTTGATATTATTTGGAAGGATAGTTTATCTTTTATGTAATACTTTGTTCACAACACTGAAAAGAGTCCTTTGATTTATCTTGGATGCTTTGATCTTTTTATTATAATATTCAGATTTAGCAGAGGCAAGGGTATTTTTAACAAGAATTGTACTGACCTTGAACATTTAAAAAATGAACACACAAGCTGGTCGTGATCCACGGCCGCTCACAATAACTTCTGTGTCCCTTTACAGATCGACTGACAATTTGTAAGACCATTACTATCATTTTGTACAGCTGTGGTATTATATGGTGTTATTGGCACAGTGATTAAATTACTTGCATCGGGCCCAATCTGCTTTTGATGCTTTCCACTACGTGGGCGCATCGCTAAACAAATGGCATTATCACCATAGGGTCGTAATGCAAGAAACTGATCTCTAGTATAATTCATTATAATTATAGAAATAAAATAAGTGAAAATTTAAAATAAAACATACACTAGCAAAAACCGAGTTCTTATGGGAAACACTGGAGTGGACGATAAGACAGGGTGTCAAATGAGCAGTTAAAAAGAAAATACAAGAAATACAAAATAACTAAATATAATCAATTTATATTAATATAAATTAAATCTATATTGCATAATATGCTAAATACATCCATTTCACTGGTGTAACTTATCTAATAGCTGAACTATCCGATAAATATTCTGGTGCCATTACATCGAGTGCCGGTCATATTTACCGCCATGCAACCATACAACATCATACGTCATATTCCAAACTGTTCATTGTATTGAACTCTTATCCCAATTTGAGTTCAAAAAAGGGCACCCCTTAAATTTCTGTAAACGACGCTAATATTAGCTTCGATGGTTTCTGGCCTTCTATTTGACTTAGAATGTTATTTATTTGACATAAAAATGCATGTTATGTTATAATATATACACTTATGAGGGCACATATTATATTGTGTGGCGGCATTCTTAGATTTCAAGATGGCCGCCAACTTAATTCTGATTACAACAACGATTACCTTATCATGCGTCATATTTGTAAAAATAATATTTCTATTTCAGTTTGTATAAATGTATCTGTGAGTGACCACCATCAACCATGTTAAACAAATATTTGTCTATGTTATTGTCACGGTTACTGGAATATTGACGACACCGTGATTGTCTAAAGAGTATGATTGGAATTCGTCGTGTGCTTGAGATATTGAATAGGTTTGATCATTGTGTCAGTTATCATATTGTGGAAGCCTTAGAGACACAGATGGCAACAGACATATCAAATCGCAACCAGGATACACATCATGTATGATAACAACTGTGTACATCACTTGCATAGGACAATTATGATGAATGCACAGAAACTCTTTCTGTGCAAGATACTCTACACGATACAGTGGTATTTCCTATCAGAATGTCCAGCCATATGACGTAATTGAACAGGAACATGATACAAAACCAGATGAAAATATGTTGAAGCATTCTGGCACAAACTCTTTTAACAGAGTTTTCTGATGAACGAACTGGTACTCGAACAACACAGGAAGGAGGTTAAAATGACAAGCTTCAACAGATTGCAGAACCATCACACCTAACGCTAGTTCAGTATAGGGATCTGTTTTGGATAATGAATCTGTCGGTAAGTCCAAGTGTACCAATGTGGGATGGTTGGAATTCTCTTATGACACCTGACCAAATTGCTTAAACAGAGAAATGGGTATATGGAGAACATCAACTTGCCTCCAACTAGGCTTGATGTAGTAGTCCAAACTCTGAAGCGATCTCAGCGTGTGGCCATGGAATGTCAGCTGCAGTATGTCGTCGTAATATACGATCTTGCAGTGGTGAAACTGGCGATGCAGGTACAGTGTACGGAAGCTCCATTTTATGACAACGTATTCATCTGCTTTGGCCAATTTCACATCTTGATGAAATATTTTACTGAGTTGGGGCATATCATTGATGGTTCTGACAGTCCTGACATCCTGACAGAGACAGAGGTCCTGGCTCCTGGGTCATTAAATGGTTTCTTATCTGGCAAACACTACAATACGTGATTTCCTTTCGTCGAAGCTTAGCAATTTATTAAATTTATAAAATATAGGAGTTCATGACATTGACTGTTGAACCAGAGTCTACAATTAATCTGATGTTTCAAGCCTGGTAATATTCATTTCTGCAATATATATTTTTAATCATTGGTACATATGGTGGTATTTTATGCATGTATACATGCCTCGGTGGTGGTATTTTCCATACAGGTGTAAGCTGTTGGATCCACTTCTGGCATCTGCTTTCCAGATTCTCCACTTCAATAAATTCCTGGAACTGAACGGTCTAATACCAGAATCTCTGACAGAGTGGATGGCAGATCTTGTCCACAATCCATCACCGTAGCTGGTGCAGTATATTGAATGACTCATAGAATATGACAACATAATGATGGGGTATCGTGGGTATATCAAATGTACTCTAAGTAGACACCATGGAAGCACGGCCAGGTTTTGGATTATATATGTACACCTAGTACCTATATATATCCGCTTCAACCGTGCATGCAGAACCAATGACAGTGACCTATACATCTATGCATTGGAAGAGATTATCTCCGTATTAATTACAGCAAATCGGCCAAACTACCCCCGATGGATTAGGAAATATCACCTTAATCTTTTGAACATGGAGGATAGTCATCCTGGCATCAACAAGTTCTATATAATGGAGCTCTTTCTATGAGTAGAACAGATAAAAACTTATCCAGGAGTGCAGTTGACTTAACTCTTGAGCAGACAATTAACGCTGATGCTGCGTCACGTCATACTGGCATTGTTGTCTTCAACAATTATGATTCAAGAAAGATCATGAAGATTTGAAAGGTTTAAAGAATGGTATTGAAAACAAAATTAATCCGTTTTGTGTGCCACCAAGGCAACCGCTGTTCAACATTGTGGGGTAAGGAGTTTGTTGATCGGTGCTTTGAAGACGAGAACCGGTTTGATAGATCAATTCGCCGCAGGACGGTCAAAAGCTTTACAGCTATAGCCACTAACACCATGATAAGAGGAAAAGATGATAAACTTCTTGACCTCCGCAGTACCCGTGATCTCTTTGGCCGCCTATTGTATATCAGTATATAACATAATATCGAATTGGCCAGAGTTTCTACTTATCCTCTAGTAACTTCACCTCCAGCACTCTCACAAGTTGATGGCATACCCAACAAGACAGACAAATCAAAGCTTAGGAAAACACTTTAAATCATGGCTGACAGTACTGATCCAACAGCAGTTGATGTCACATTTGTAGATGCAATGTTTCGACTTCATTGGTTGCAGGATATACCCAAAACATATGGTGAGCTAACTGTGATGATCCTGTGTTAACTTTGTAATATATCAAGCTGAGTTGATTTCATTTGTGCCAGGTACATGGCTTCATCCATTAAAGCAGCAGAGCGATCCAGACGAGGAGAGAATGACACAAACAACTACTGTATCACAGGTCCAGACCAAACAAGGCCAAACGATTGGCAACGTGCATTACAGACGTCTACAGTCAAAACAGCCTTCTTTCGGGTTATTTCCGTTGAATCGTGAAACCAACCAAATGTGGAAATTATTCGCCAACACCACGTATACGTAGCTCTCGATGAAAGATGCTTCTTGTATAGTGTATTAGATGGGGAAGTTAGATACTAAGACTTTCCGATTATCACCGCCAACACGAGGAAGCAGATACTAGAATCATCTACCATATGGTAAAAGCCATGGAAACTCACCCAGATGGAAACTACTTAATCCGATGCAAAGATACTGACATATTGGTGTTACTTCTTTAGCACAGTAGTCACCTACCTGTTGCTCCTAATGTCTGGATAGATGTAGGCTACAGTGGGAAGAACACTCGTCGTTATATAAACATAGCTCAGCTGCTTAAAGAAATAATACCATAAATACTAGAAGCACTTCCAGGACAACTTGCACTAACTGTTGCAAGAACATGTTAACGATGGCGATGACGATGATGTAGAAGTATCATCTAATGATGAGATGATGATGATGATGATGCTGATCATGATCATGATGATGGCGGAGATGATGAGTTCCTGTTGGGAGTCCAACCATAAGATAACTCTGACAAAAATGTGGTTACATTGCATGTGAACTTGATCCCTGTTATTCCAAAGTAAATCTCCTATAACGTATTAATATAGTGCATATATTTAGTTTGAAGCGATTTTGACTTTATTGTCTAAAATTAAGTTTTTTTGATAAGGCATGTTCTTTTTTTAAATCGAAGTGCGACGAGATTTCAAAACTGAATTTTGTCAGACGAAAAGGTCTGAACTAAGTATACAATTCTGCATTTATACAAACTGGAATAATAATATTACTAGATAAATATGACGCATTATTAAGCAATCGTTGTTGTAATCAGAATTCAGATGGATGCCATATTGAAATCCAGTATGGCCGCCACATAATATAAGATATTTCCAAATCAGTGTATATATTGAGGCATGACATGTATTTTTATGTCAAATGAATTTTGTCAGACGAGCAGTTCTGAATTCAGCATATAACTCTGCGTCAGAAAAAATACAGTATGCATTTGGCACGTTTGGTTAAATAAACATGTGTTAGCTCTGGAACTAAAAGGCACTGCCTTTGAAAAACATTTTCTTATTTTTATTGATTGAAACCTATTTATTAAGAATGAGCGGATCCAGGTAAGTGATGTGTCTTATATCCCATATCATTCAGAGAGACGATCTAGAAGAACAGAATAATAGATAGTGTCAAAAACTGCAGATAAATCTAAAAGTGTTAATGCTGTGACATTTCCTGGGTCCATATCATCAGTATCGCCATCACCAAAGGAAATATATCGTTAGCACTCTATACCATACACGAATCAATTAACTTACCTGCTGGAAATTCCTCTTTTTGATCTTGGTTCCACAAGTTAGACGGGGTACCACTATTTGTTCTCTACTTCTACATCCTGTAAACATTTATTTAATTAACTAATTGAAAATTGTAATCGAACATCTAGTACTTGATTCTTTTATATACATGTAAAAGTATTAGATCAACTTTAAATAATATACATATCAATGTGTTGTTTCTGTTGCTAATTAAATGTTCATTTAAAAAATGTAAAACAAAAAACTATGCTATCTGAACAAACTTTTAAAATGCCTATTGTGCGACATATACATGTAAGAGTCATAGGTATTGAGTCTACCTTGTACTTATGCAACAACAAAGGTTGGTTATGTTACCTTAAATGTAAGTAATTTCTATTACTTTTAAACGACGAAACATATCCCTTCATTTTGGTAAATTTGATCTGAATGTGTGGCACAATAGTTGTTCGGCTTTAGATGCATAACGTTCGTAAATTACAATAAAAAGAGTTGAAATTAATAATAATTAATGTCATCAACATTTAGGTGATATTATGATTTAGAAAAATACGTTGCCTTTAATGGTCATTAGACTTACACAATTCAGGATCAAATCTCGTGGAAACCATAACATAATGGAATATCTTAAATTTGATATAGAAGACCTGACCAAAGAAACTAGACAGGGGTATTTACGGCTTCGATTCCAATTACATCTGATTCGAACGAATGCGAAATCATTTCGGGATCAGAAATAATTTAGCCCTTACCTTTAAATAGTTATATTACTCAGCAACCCATTAGGCAGAGTAATTTAGTAAATATTGAAACGTTTAATTGGATAATTCACATAGTATAAACAATGAACAGCATTCTTCCTCGGTGATCTATAGTATATACAAACTCTTGTCATAAAATACATTTGGAGAGGTGCTTCTTTCTAATATATGAACATTTAGATCTCCCTGCTATTTATTCATTATTTACATTAAGTGATAAACAAATATTTTCACAAATACCATAGTAGTAGAAGTAGTAATAGTAGTAGTAATAGTATTGTATTAGTAGTAGAAGTAGTAGCAGAAATAATATTACTAGTAGAAGTAGTAGTACTATTAGTAATAGTAGTAGTAGTAGCAGTAGTAGTAGTATTAGTAGTAGCAACACCAACACATCAAGACAACTACAGTAATAATACTAATAATAATAATAATAATAATAATAATAATAATAATAATAATAATAATAATACAGCTAACAGCTACTATAATCAGTAGAATATTATTCAAAATAGTAGCTTATAATAAAATATATATTTGGTATACCTCCAATACCATGAACAACATAAATAATAATTAATATAATATTATTAATAGTATTGTTTGTAGTAGGAGCATAAGCAGTCGAAACAGTAGTTGTAGTAGTAGTAAAAGTAGTAGTAATAGGTGTAGTAGTAGTAGTAGCAGCATTAGCAGTAGTAGTAATAGGTGTAGTAGTAGTAGTAATAGTAGTAGTAATAGGTATATAAGTAGTAGTACTAGTAGTATTAGTAGTAGTAGTAATAGTAGTAGTAGTAGTAGTAGGCAGCATTAGTAGTAGTAGTAGTAGTACTAATTGTGGCAGAGGTGCTGAAAGTAGTAGATGGGGTAGGAATAGTAATATATGTTAATGTTGTAGAAGCAGTAGTAGCAACAACAACAACAAGATAAGTAGCAACTACAAGAATAACTACGGAAGTAAAACTGATTTTTCTTTGACAACAAAGATGATCGAATTAGTATTAGTGATAAACACAGTGTTAATCAGGTGAGAGTTTTTGTCTTGTGACTGCCGTCTAAAATAACCGATAAGATTTAGCATCTCTCAACTCCAAAAACCTTCCCGAATGTCACCATAAGTGTCATCACACCGAGGATCCAGAATGCACGCGAGCCTATCTTTTCCATACTGGTTTCGCACTAGATATCTGCCAGTCCGAGGAAATGAACTACATAATTCTTCGCGTGTGCGAAGTTTACTCGGATCAGACGATTTTGTTGCGTTATCAGTCACTTTATATAAAGAAGATCTCAAGTGTTTGATATTAATTAGGCACCATGCCAACGTACAAATATCTATTGAATACAAGATAGCTAACAATTTAACAATGACATCGTTTTAACGTAGATATCAGATGAATAGTCCGACACCATAATGGCCTGCCCGTAGAGTTAAACGAACAAAACTTTCAATTCTATTAAATATGCCACCAAGAACCGCAAATTTCATTTACTGCTTAAAACGATTTTCATGACATTCTGTTGAACAGCACTCAGCGCAGCAATGGATTTACTGTATCAATATCATTATATTTCAAGTGTTAATTACACGTACAAGCCATTCAATAAAGCAACATTCCTTCACCTCAGAAATCGCAATATTTCTGCATGAAAAGATCAGTTAATTCCATACCGGTGTTTACCCGACAAGTGAGAAATCAAATCACTTTTGTGTTTAACGAATACCACTCACGACAAAAACGGATCCTTGTATAAAAGCCATTGATGCAATAAACGGGACATATATAGCGATTTTTTAAGCAACAAGCAAAAGTCTATATAATGAAACGATAAGTGTATTTATTTTTATTTGATCTGACAAGTGTTGGATACTTTAAATAGGGATGGTACATCAATTTACAAAGTTTCGTTTACTCC